>SNQJ01S0121909.1:12071-39031 GCA_010110895.2 Picea sitchensis | reverse complement strand
TGTGGGGAATGAGGGTCTGTGGGCAGTGAGCGTGGGATATTCCTGGGAGAGCTTCTTCCTGGTGAATGTGTATGTGCTATCTTCCCTGTAACCTCAGCCTAGCCTAGGTTTCCTTGCCCTGGGGGTGGAGCTCGGTCCCAGCTCGGGGGTGACCTACTGTTGAGTTGATGAACAACATGGTCTAAGGCTGGGAGGTTCGTGGAAGGCCTACACTTGGTTGGTGATTTCTCCACCTGATAACAGATAAGTATTCTGAATTATGTTTTAACACGTTTGGCATGACTGTGTTGTTCATGTATCATGTTTCCACTGTGTAAAAGAGTTACTATTGAATGCTATGGAATGTTTAATTATAGCAGTAACCAGATATGTTTCACTCTATATTTTAAATGTGTTTAATTCTGTTAAATGCATGTACTCATAAGGTCAGTACAAATTATGTAATCATTCATGTATAGAACGGTAAACTGAGAGGTTGGGAAACCTGGGTAGTAAAAGGGTACACTACATCTGGTCTAGAGTGTGTCAGATACAACAAGCTCCCCACTAGTTGTCTGTACAATGTTCTGTCAACTAGTGGAGTGTCCCCGCCATCCCCAAGTCTGACTCTTGATAGGAAAGGAGTTGGAGTAGACTTGTAGTCTGTAATGTGAAATCTCTCAAGGAGATCTCATGCATACTTGGCCTGAGATAGTTTGATGCCTGATGCATCTTGATTGTTCTTGAGTCCAAGGAAGAAGTGTAGAGGACCCATGTCCTTCATCAAGAACTTGTCATGCAAAATCCTCTTGACTGTAGCAATCACTGAAGTCGACCAACCGGTGATAAAAAAATCATCAACATATAGAACTAGGAGTAGAATTGAGTCAATCGTCCTGAGCATGTAAATATTTGGGTCTGACTTACAACCTACAAAGTTCTATGACAACTATTAGGAGTCCATATTGGCATATCATGCCCTCAAAGCCTACTTGAGGCCATAAATATACTTCTTCAGTCGACAGACCAAAGAGGAATCCTGCATAAATCCCTGGGTCTGCTCCATATAGATCTTCTCAGAGAGATCACTGTGAATAAATGCATTCTTCACATCCATGTAATGGAATTCCCATCCCTTGGTTTCCCCAATGACAAGTTCCAAACGTATGGAATCCATATTCTCTACTGGAGTGAAGTTCTCATCATAGTCAATGCCATGAACCTACTGAAAGACTTTGGAAACTAGCCTGGATTTGTATCTGCTAATATGTCCATCCACAATTCTCTTGGTCCTATAGACCCATCTGCACCTGAAAAGTTTCCTTCCTGAGGGAAGGGGAACCAGATCCCAAGTCTGGTTCTCAAGGAGGGATTTTTACTCCTCCTGCATGGAAGATTCTGAAAAGGGATTTCCAACAGCCTATCCATAAGACTGTGGATCTGGAGACTAAAATAGGAAAATATGCCTGGGTGGCAATGGTTCAGTGGCAGTGAGTGCAGAGGAGGCTCCTCGAAATAAAATCGAGTCCTCCTAGTATTATCTGGATCCCCAACAAGATCCCCTACATCTTGAAGAGTAGTATGAGCCCACTTGGGCCTCGACTCTAGCTCTACATCTGCATCTACATGCACTGAATATGCATATGACTGTACTGACTCTGTATTTGGATCATTTGAATCCTATGAATCAAAACTCTCATCTGAAGAAGATTCGGCATGTGCATGCTCATTATCTTTGATAGGTGGAAGAACAAAGGTGTCTGCATGTGGCTGTTGAGGTACATGTGAGACACTTTCCTCGAATTGGACACTTCGCTCAATGATGAGTTGGTCCGAGGAAAGATCAATAAGTTTGTATTCATTCACACTATCGGGGTATCCAAAAAATATACACTATGTTCTTTGTGGATCAAATGCCTTCCTCTTTTTCATAGGGAATTCGGTCCCATGCACGTGAACCAAAAATCTGAAAGTGGGTCACTTCCAGTTTGAGGCCGATCCAAGCCTCGTAGGGGTTCTTATCCTTGACATATCTATGGGGAGATATTTTTTGGATGTAGGTTGCACAATTAAGTACCTCGGCCCATAATCTATGTGGAAGTGACTTTTCATGTAACGTGCAAGATGTCATCTCTTTTAAAGATCTTTTTTTCTGCTCAGCAACTCCGTTTTGTTGTGGACTATAAGGAACCATGTGCTGCAACTGAATCCTTGCATCATGAAAAAGGTTCTAGATCTCATGGTTGACATACTCTCCCCCGTTATCAGTTCGGAGGATTTTGATTTTCTTTCCTAATTGTGTCTCAACAAGGGCTTTGAAATCTTTGAGGTGTTGAAAGACCTCTGATTTTTTCCTAAGAAAGAAAATCCATGTGAAGCGTGAGAAATCATCAACAAAAATGAGCATGTACCTTCCTTTTCTCATTGATGGATGTGGAAAAGGTCCCATGAGGTAATTATGGATCAGATCTAAAGGAGAGGAAGTTCTTTGAGTCTTTCCTTTGTTGAATTTCTCTTGAGGGTGTTTTCCAAGAACAAATCCCTCAAAAATTCCTTTGGAGAAGTGGATGTTGGGTAGACCATCAACCATTCGTTGCTTGCTAGTTCATTGCATATATATGAAATTTAAATTCCCGAACCTTTCATGCCATATCCTACTTCTTTCATCATCATGGGTAATCAGTAATGCAAAATCTTGTTCAATAACTTTATAAAATGTGTAGAGTCTATATTGATGATTTACCTCACTGATAGAAACCCTAGAATTGGTTTGCATGTCATAGATATCCACTACATCAGGTGTGAATATGAATCTCTTTTCAGTGCTAGAGTTAGTCATCTGATACACAAAGAGAATATTGACAAAAAGTTTGGGAAAGTGTAGCACATTCTCGAAGCTTCCATTTGTGAGTTCAATCCTTCCTTTGTCGGTGACCTCGAATGGAGAGTTGTCCCCCATCAGAATAGGATGACATTTTCATGCATCCAATGAAGAATAGAATTCTTTTTTGGAAGCCATGTGGTGTGATGCTCCTGAATCTACGATCCAAGCATCGAGAGAGGAGTTGATAGAAATTAAAGCATGACTATAATTTCCTTTCTTGTGATTATGATCTTCTGGCTTCTTCTTCTTGGCACCCTCAGGGATGTGATCTCCAAAGTTGTTTTGTTGAAGTATTTGGGTCATTATATATATCTATTTATTCATACATGCGGATTCTAGATGGAATCCTTTATGGAAGTAAGAGCATTTCTTCCCCTTCCACCTTTGGATTTAGAGGCATCATTGAAGGGTTTTGAGTACCCTTCCTTCTTCGGATTTGCATGTTCTTTCATTTTTTATTTATCTTTAGATTTCTGATATTGATGATTTCTTCCATCTTGCACAACAAGTGCATGCACCTTTGGGCCTTTGATTTTTTCCATGTTGATGAGCTTTCTCTGCTCTTGTGTTAGAGACTCGATAAATTCCTCAAGAGAGGGCATCTTCCAGGTAGATCTAGATGCAAATCTAACTGAATGAAATGTCTATACACACACTGAGTATTCTGGACCAAGTTTGGAGAGAATGGTGAGAACCATTTGTTTCTTTTCCTTAAATTTATCAACCCCGCAAGCCTTGAGTTGCGACAACAAATCCTTATATTTGGTAAAGAAATCTTGGAGATTGTCGAAGATTTTTGGATCCAATGTGAGATATTCCACCTCGATCATGTGTCCCCTCATATCATCCTATTTTACAAAAATATCGTCCATGGTGGTCTATGATTCATTGGGGGTTTTACAGGAGGATATGTGAAAGAGAAGTTCAGGAGAAGTGAGACTACAAATTGTTTTGAACGCTTCATCCCTTCGATTTAGATACTTTGATTTTTATATGGCTGATGTTGATTCTGCCTTTGTGTTCATGGTTAACATGTGCAATCCTCCACTTCGAATATGGATTATCATATTCTCCTTCCATGCAAAGAAGTTGTAAGGTGTAAGAATGAATTCTTTTGGAAATTCCATTTTTCCGTTATCTTCAATGTTCAATACCTGCAAAAATAATTTGGTGTGTCTTTTCCCTAGTAGTCCATAGACTCTGATACCATGTAAATGTGTTGAAACTACACAGAATAGATGTAACTGGTAATTGACATACACAGTTGCAAAGAAAATAGAAGAAACGAGAAGCATGAGAGAAAGAATGGAAGAATTCTCATTAACCAAATGAATGAATGATAATTTACACATGATATACTCTGTATAACTCAACCAATGCACACTAGAGGAGAATCCAATGCACCATAGTGGTGGTATAGAGTGATCTGGACATATACCAACAATTACGGGAGTAAACTTCCACCTAGTATAGTCTCTCGAGAATTTACGGGAGTGAATTGCCACCTAACTGAGTTAAATAGTCTACCAGTCTTCAATTAACTGACTGAAATAGAGTGAAGTAAGGAGGAGATCAGGGAATCATGAGTAATGCACTAGTCTGGTGATGATCCTAGGGACAATGCGCATTAGATGGTGATGATCCCAATGTTGCATGGTGATAAAACCAATGTGGCATCTAGAATCCACTCAACTGATCAAACTGAAGTGTGAACTGAAGAGAATATTCTCCCTAGAGGAATATTCTACCTAAAATATAGGAGACTGAATAATGACTAATAAACATAGGAAAAACCTTAGGAAAAAACTTAGGAAAAATAATTCCTAGGTGTGTGTGAAGTAACTCCAACACTGTGGATCCAACAAAGATAGAGGCTATTATGGAATATCTAACACCGACAAACGTTCAATAAGTACGTAGTTTTATGGGATTAACAGGCTATTATAGACATTTCAACGATGGATTTTCAAAAGTAGCAAATCCAATTACGTAATTTCAAAATAAGAACAAGAAATTCATATGGTCAGAGAAATGTGTTGAAGCATTTCAGAAGATTAAAGAATTATTAACAACAACAACGATATTGAAGATCCCTAATATGGACAAGGAATTCATAGTTTTCACTAACGCATCCAAGGAAGGACTGGGTGGAGTACTAATGAAAGAAGGTCGAGTTATCACATATATTTTAGGGAAACTAAGAATTCATGAACAGAATTATGCAACACATGATTTGGAATGACTAGCGATTGTTTATGCCTTATGCATTTGGAGACACTATCTTATTGGATGGAAATTTGAATTGAAAACTGATCATAGTGGATTACAACACATTTTTACACGGAGTGACTTGAACGCGTGGAGATGTTGGTCAAAACTTTTAAGTGAGTATGATTTTGAAATCATGTATATTAAAGGAACAATTAACAAAGTAGCAGATGCGTTGAGTCAGAGACCACACATTTTCTCAGTAATACCACTAAAAATGAACCTTCGGGAAAATATTTCAGCATTATAGATTGATGACGAATGGTACAAGGAATTAAAAGAAAATATCGGACAAGATACCATGGTGATACCTAGATATGAGGGTTATTCTTTGGACAGTGATGGGCTATTAAGATATAATGGCATAATTTATGTACCACAAAATGACAAAATGATAAATTTAATTTTGAATGAAGCTCATCAAGTAGTGTATATGGCCCATCCGGGACTCACGAAAATGAAGGCAGATCCTAAACCACTATTCTTTTGGTAGGGAATGGAATCTAATATAGTTAAATATCTGGCTAGATTTTTTGAATGTCTCTAAGTGAAGGCTAAACATATACATCCAACGAGATTATTACAACCACATGCAATTCTTGAATCGAAATGGGAAGTCATATAGATGGATTTTATTGTTGGATTTCCATTGGCGTAATAAGACACAATTTTATTTTTGTATTTGTCGATACTTTGATGAAGAGTGTGCATTTCATTCCAGTACATATGACATATCAAGCACCTGACATAGCTAGAATTTTTTTTAATGAAATTGTGAGATTGCATGGTGTATCAAGAAAGATAATATCTTATCGAGGATCAATATTCACTCGACGTTTTTGGACTAGTTTCCAAGAGGCATTGGGCATGCAATTAAATTTTAGTACAACATATCACCCATAAACGAATGGAAAAATGGAAAGAACGAATCAAATTCTAGAATATATGCTTCGAATGTATGTGATAGATCAACAAAAATGATGGAAATAATTTTTACCATTGGTATAATTTTTGTATAATAATAGTTACCAGAGTTCGATAAAGATGGTACCTTTTGAGTTTCTATATGGACGACCATGTAGGACACCTTTGAGTTGGTATAAAATAGAATATAGGGTCCTGGTAGGATGGGAAGTGATTAAAGAAATAGAATATCAAATGCGAACCATAAAGAAAATGATTAAGGAAGCGCATGACCAACAAAATAGTTATGCAAATGCACATTGTTTAGACCATAGTTATGAGGTTGGTGATAAAGTGTTCTTGCAGGTGAAGTCACATAAGAGTTCAATTAAGTTTGGAAAGGGTGCTAAAATCTCTCCAAGGTTTGTGGGACCTTTCAAGGTTATAGAAAAGAAAGGAACCGTGGCTCATCAACTAGCCCTACCTGATTCTTTGAGGCATAAGCATGATGTGTTTCATGTTTCAGTTTTACATCATTATATTTCACATCCACCATATGTATTGATTTTAGTTCATTGCAGGGATTAAGTGAGGTTTCTCTCATAGTGGAGCCAATTCACATACTCAACCATCGCACTCGAAAGTTTTGAAATATTGTAATTGCAAAGAATATTCTACTTATTATTGAGCTATTGTCTTATATATCAATCCCCTTTTGTGGATTGTTCATGTCTATATTTTTATAAGACCAAATCCACTTTTGTGGATTGGTCAAACCCTAATTATATGTTTCTAATTAAGAAGCCCCCCCCCCCGGGTCCTAATTAAAGTGGTTTTAACCACTAAGTGAAGAAGTCGGCCCTGCTTTATGAAGAGACACCACCCTAGTGCCTGCCAACCAGTATAAATAAGAGTGGAATGCTCCTCATTAACTCACTCACTCAAGTCACTCATCTAGTGCGCAAGTTTGAAGGAAGCTATAGTTGCTAGTTGCCAGAAGAAGGAAAAGAGAGGCACATTTCTCAATGTTGGATATTCTCTAGTGTTTGGTTTATTATCTTTGCATTGTATTGGAAATCTATATTAAGGACTTTTTTTCTGGGTTTTCTTCCCCTTGAGGGTTTCCCAGGATAAATGTTGTGTATCTTGTGATTGTGTTTTTCTCAGTGATCTTGCATATGATATTATTGTCTAGTAAATTTAAAATAAACTTAATAGCCACTCTAAATTCAACATGGTACTAGAGCTAAGTTGAAGATAGCACATTTCACTGGATAAGCAAAAATTTCATTGTTGTCATACAAACAAATTAGGGATTTTTGTTGGAGAGGAATTTTAGCCTAAAAACCACTTAGGGAAGTGCACCCTAGCCTAGCGAACTTATTGGCAGCCTGAGCACACCTTTTCTGTGGCCAGAACCTCTGGGCAGTGAAACCCTAGTTTTTGGCTGGTACTAGAAAACTAGAACCTGTACCAGAAGCACCAGTCTAGATTTTCGCTAACTCAGTTTCAAGGCGTAAAATTTGGATTTTCTAAAAATAGACTACACTAGCCTATTCACCTCAACCAAGTGAACCTCTTGGTAAGTCCAGACTTACTTTATGATCACTTTCAATTTTTGGTCATTTTCCCAGTTCCAGGTCAAGATGTTTGCACAAACCAAGCTTGTTGACAAGTTAGAAGGTGTGTACAACTTTCGTTCCTGGAAATATATGATTGCACTCATTCTTGAAGAGAATGACCTTGCAAGATTCATCAAATAAAATGTACTAGAACCTGTAGATGCTGCAACTAAAGCAAAGTACCAGAAGGACATGGTTAGGGCCAAAAGAATCATTGCAGACTCTATCAAAGATCACTTGATCCCTCAAGTGGCATCTAAGAATACCCCAAAATAAATGTTTGATTCCCTAGCCAGATTCTATGAAGGAAGAAACATTAACTGAAAGATTAACTTGAGAACTCAACTAAATAATACAAAGATGCATAAAGGAGAAACAATTCATGACTATTTATCTAGGATCTCTCAATTCAATGAAAAACTAGAAGCAATTGGAGATACCCTAGATTAATATGAACTCATAATGACCACTCTTGATGGTCTCACAATACCTTGGGATGCATTCATCCAAACCATTTGTGACAGAAAGGAAAAACTACAATTTGACAGTCTCTGGGAAGAATGTGTTAAAGAAGAAGCAAGAGTAGCTAAACGAGAATAAATACTATTAAGGGATGAAGATCAAGCCCTAGATACTCATGCTAAAGGAGGAAAGAGAAGGTATCACTTCAATATGGAGACCCACCTACATAAGGAATCTCACTCCCCAAACAGATTCATTCATAAACAATCTCACCCTCCAAGGAGATTCCAAAAGTTTTAGAAAGGTCAAAGAAGAGAAAAATATTTATCAGCTTATCAATGTTACCATTATGATAAGATGGGACATATTGCTAATAATTTTCCATCCATAAGAGAAGAATACAAGAAGAGAAATAAGAAAAGACACCATTCCCATGCAGTGGAAGATGATGAGCCACCCATGAAGATGATTAAAGAAAAGATTGAAGACTATGTCTTAATCTATGCCCTCTCAAGATCAGTGTCACCTAAAGAGGATACTTGGCTCATAGATAGTTGTGCTTCTAAGCACATGACAAGTCAAAGAGACATTCTCTCTATCCTTACCAAAAATAACTTTCCCTAGAAAGTTATACTTGGAGATGATTACCAGTACCCTATCAAAGGAGTGGGAGAGTCCAATTACAAACTTGATTTAGGGAACCCAATGAGGATGAAGGATGTACTATGTGTACTATGTTTGATGAAGAGTTTTATTTCTATCTCAAATTTATATAAGAAAGGCTTCAGGGTTGAATTCATAGATGGTGAAATCCTTATGTGGCCTAAAGGAAAAACCATAGAAGATGCAATAATTATTGGAACAGAAGAATGTGGCATGTGTTAGGATATTTAGACACTTAGGAGTTAGTTAAGATCTAATTGGTCTAATATGTCGTTAGGTAAAAGTGTGTTTCTTTAGTATGCATTATTATGCATTTGTAGTTAGGCAATCCGACGTTCATGATATGTTCCCGACATAGAGTGATCCGACAGTTCATACTCTCCTCGATCTTAACGACCATTGATCCGTGACTTAACATCCGATTGGTCCATGATCTCTATTTAAAGATCATGGAGGGTCATTTGCCGATGATCGATTGTGAGAAACTCTCTTGTAAAATCTCTCTATAATTGTTTTCTTTGCATTAATAAACTGCTCCAAGTGGCCGCATTGGCTGGGGCCGTGGATGTTTCCCTGTAGGGGTTTTACCACGATGAAACATCGGTGTGTTGATCTTTGATCTGGTTATGTGAGTAGTTCGCGAAGGTGTTCGTCCCTGTTGGAATACGTATTTGTCGAACCTTATGGTATTAGAGCACGTTTGAAAACCCTCTTGTTGTAGATCGAGATCTTGAAGCTGAGTTGCCTCATCTCATTTTCTGGCATTTATGTACATTTCTGGGCTAAAGGACTGTTCCATTGCGTCCAAACGCAGCTCGTTTCAATTAGGAACATTTTCGTTTCACTCGAAAACCTGTTGCCGAATCACAACCATTACGGTCCGGAATCGGAGGTATAAAGTCTAAATACGCATTTTAAAATTTTGCAAAGTTTGATTTTATTTCAGTTTTTTTATTTTTTTTTTCGGTACTGCTACTCTTTAGATACGTGTAATTCTCTTTGCCAGCGCCTGTGCGATCTTTGAAAATCATAAACATATAGGAAAGGTGCATCTTAGAATAAAGCTAGCAGAATCCTAGCCCTTGTTGTCATCCCGAAGCAAAATTTTTTCTTGTGTGAAAAGTTTTTAGACATGCTCAAAGGTAGGTATTCCACAGCTTAACAACAACTGACAACCCCAATCCTCCTTACGAACATTACAATATGTTTTGCTAGACCCAGGTTGGATCCAAAACTTTGCCTTATTTAGTAAAGGTCTTGAGTTCAAGTCTCTTGTTACTTTTGAAAAAGTTCATGCTAAAAGTTGTGAAGTGCATTTCACTTCAAGTATAAAATTGAATCACTATAAGTAACATATTTTATTTTTTGAGTTATTTTGCGTACAGCTTTTACGGTATAAAGTAACTGCATTGTAAAGTGATCCCCACTTCTCTTTATAAGAAATTGGGTCACTTCGCTTCATAAAGTAGATTACACTATCAAGTGGTTATTTAGTTACCGTGTATGCCTTTTTAAAGGGGCATAACTCTCACATCCGGTCGTTTTGATTGCCGTTTTTAAAACCGCACAACTTTTGAATCTTTCCATCCGGATCATTAGTTTTACCGGTTTTAAATGCGCATTATCTACATGTTGTGGATTCTACGAAATGCGTCACATGCTTACCGGTGACAACTACTTCCAATGGAGAACACATATGGAAGATTTATTAAGAAATAAAAGCTTGTACTAGATTACCGTAAGGAGCAACGGCCCCAGCAGTGATGATAGAAATCCAAAATGGGATGGCCAAGATAATGACCGCGTGGACTATTGGAATGTCCATCTCTCTTAGATCTAAGGTACCATCTTCAAAGGGTTGATGACCTAGAAGAAGCTTGGGACAAGATTGAATCACGTGTTTGGTAAACTCAATATTATTAGAACACAACAGTTAGAAAATCAAATCTCGACCTTGATTCCAAGTGATTTTCTTGCCTTGGGGGCTATCTATCTAAGTTTAAAACACTGGACTTTTATATGTAAATTCACAACATAAAGATGGATGAAGAGCGTTACATATATCTTATTCTTTTCTAAGCTAGGTAGTGCATGATACGTGTTTTGTATCTACCTTTATCACCATGAAAGGAGGCTCTAGGGAAACTTATGTAGAGAGCCCCATTACACATTATTTTAAGTCATCTATGATGCGTTAATGATATGAAAACCTATCGTTGCCTTGAGGAGGATTCCGCGATTGGCTGGTTCTAAAAGAGAGAGAGAAGGAGAACTTCTCTGAGAAAAGTTACATTTTCCTATGTAAAACCCTTACAAAAAGGGAAGTTCGCAAGTTGCACTATAGGCAAGGTGCGGGAATGCCTGATTCTCACAAGTTGCACTATAGCCGGGGTGCGAAGATAGTTCTTGTAGGTTACACCATAGCTAGGGTGCGAGAGCGTGACATAACTTTCGCGATGGGAAAAAGCATTATGGTTTCTCCCGAATCTTCTAGAAGGAGAAGCTTCTATGGTGAGGTGGCATCAAGATGGTTTGGATCTTACTCATTTTCATGATTTGATGGGATCATCTAACCTCCTCACCTTATCCTCTTCAACTTATAAAATGGAGGAGCTCTCATGGAAAGGGGTTCATGACGGAATTATTAGCTTGATTAGGTGGCTTTGAGATTTTATGCTGTCAAGATAGGTGCCGAGTAGCTATGAGATCTATGGTTTGAGAATCCTTGGAGAAAGAAGTGTGGGGAGCGAAGGGCGATGGGAAGGGACTATATACGGCGGGATCAAGGTAATGGTTGTAATCTCTCTTTCACATTTAATATGATCACGGTAATATGTTTCTTTCCCATAAAGTTAGATCTACTTTATTACATAACTCCTTGATCATATGCTTATAGATTAGCTATTGAATATATTATTTACTTTCACTTTGGTTGGTTTGTGTTGTTTTGATCTTGACCACACAAAGCGTTGGAGTAGTAAGGAACAACAGAGTCCAAGGAGGCGATTACAAGGTACATATCTTCTTCTCCACTTCCAATTTAATTCAATAGTTAGATCTAGGGAAGCCCGTTATATTGTCTTGTTTTTGTTCACAGATCGGTGGATCTAGGGAGATACGATTTGTGTCATCACGGATCTATCCAATAAGAACCTCTTGAGTCCTTTTGTACTTCCTTGGAAGATAGAAGCTTCTACAACTTGGGTGATCAACTTACTGCGGTACCTCAAACAAAACCTTAGTTTCCCGGCAAAAGGCCATTAAGTATCCCAGGAAACAACATCCTCGCTACAACAACAAATAACCTAAGGGTCCCAAACCCTTCGAGGATAACTTCCGCTCCCAATAGTGACAAAGGATCAAAATAAAAAGAATAATACTAACAAACATTGCAACTTTTGTAATAAAGATGGTCATGGTGAGTCAAGTGTTTCAAGAAGATGGCGACATAGAAAGCGGCGATGAAGAAGCACAACTTATCGATATTGATTCTCTTCTTCTTCTTCTCATGGACATGCACTTTACGCTTCTGGTTTTCGCTATTACACCTTCTACTACTACTTCTTCTAATGAATGGCTTATTGATTATGGAGCATCTCTTATCCTTATATGGCTAAGGATAAAGCCATGTATTTTTACGGCGGTCCTAAATGAATGTAACACCAAGGAAATATTTATTTGGTGATGATAAGATCTCTTAGTGTTGTAGGATCACGGAACAATTCGAATTTCAAAATGAATTCCATTAATGATTTATTATGTGTTCCATATCTTTCTTGTAACCTTCTCTCGATATATCAAATCACTCATCCCGGTGAAGGTAAAGCGAGTCAGTTTTCACCTCACCAAGTTGTAATCAGGTACTTAAAGGATCCTCAAGTATATTCTTACAACTAGAATTCTTGATGATATTACGGAGTTGTACAAGTTTGACAACTTTGGGTCATCGGCTTTTTCATCGATTTTGTTGCTCATAGCGATGACTGAGCAAACTTTGGCATGGCCGGTTTGGTCATCTAAACTATTACTCATTACAACAACTATGTAATCAGCAGATGGTGGCTGGTCTTCCTCTTGTTTCATCGCGAGATGGTGTGTGTGCGGTTGTGTTCTCCGCAAACATCATGGAGCCGATTTGACAAGCGATGCCTGCTTGCGCCTCGGGTCCTTGCATCTTGTTCCGCGGTGATTTGTGTGGTCCTCTTTCTTCTCCCTTATTTTAAGGTTACAAGTATTTCTTAACTTTCATTGATGGCTTTTCAGGGCGTTACTTGGGTTTGCTAGCAAAAACTCAAAGAAGTGAAGTTTTTTTTTGACAAATGTTTGGCCACAAATTGCCGTAGAAAAGCAATGCGGACATCAAATTCAAAGGTTAGAGGGGATAATGGGCCGAATATGTGAACAATAATTTTACAAGTTATTGCACCAGGGCATCAAATGCAACCTGCTTGTTCCATATACACCACAACAAAATGAGATTGTTCTTGAGAGAAAGAAATTTTACATTAAAATGGGTAATTGTGTGATCCATTCTAAGGGATTAAAGTCTACGATTATTGAGTAGAGGAAGCAATCAAGTACATTACCAAATTACATGATCAGCACTCCCGCAAGGCTCTTAAAAATATAACAACAGGAAGAAGCTTGGACTAAAATTACAACAGATGTAAGTCAATTCTATGTATTTGGCAGTATAGAATGTGAGCCCATGCTATAATCGATGAGAAGCGAAAGCATTGCTGACCCTATAAGTGAGAAGTGTATATTTGGTAGTTATTGAGATGTCAAAGGTTTATAGACTTCTTCCGATACATTTATATTAATTATTCTTAGAAGAGATGTTAAATTTGATGAAAATCTCTTGGCACCGAGCCTAATTGGTGGGTGTGCCTTCTTCGGCCTACTTGAAACCATCTTTGGCGGTTATGCCTTCTTACATTTCTATTGAATTCTTCTTGGATGATGACAGTGGATGAAAATCACCTCCGCTGCGGCATTCCTCCAGGATGAAGTTCCTTTGAACTGAACGAAGCACCGGTTCCATAGCTTCCCTAGATGGTCCATTCAATACGGCCGGTGATCTTGTTGGTGATCGCCGGATCAGCGTGGGACACATTCTGAGTTCAGCAAAGCCTCTTCTTTTAGCTCAAGTTTGAGAAACTCATGATCGAGAGACATTTGAAGCTTCGGGGTCATCAGTTAGGGGATACAACAATGAGTAAGTGTCGTTCTTTAATAGAAAAGCGATACTTGGGATCTTAGCTACCTCTATCCCAAAGGAAGAAACTTGTTGAATGCAAATGGGTATCTTAGAACTAAGTATGCATCGGATGGAAGTATTCAAGAAAGACACAAGGCTTGATTAGTTTATAAAGGATTTTTCCCAAGTTGAAGGCATTGCCTATAATGGCTCTTTCATTTGTAGCCAAAATGAATTCCATCCATGCTTGTTCTTGCCCATGGCGCCTCTCACATAAATGGGGAGGTCCATGGATGGATGTTAAATGCGCCTTCTTGCATGGCGATTTGAAGAAATCTACATGGAACAACCTCCCACGGTATGTCGAGAATGACTCTAGCCTTGTTTGGCCAGCCTCAAGAAATCTCTTTATGGTCTCAAGCAAGCTCCCAGAGCTTGGTATGCAAAATGGATAGCTTTCTTGTACCCTTTGGATTCTCTAGATGCCATTCGATCCTAATGTCTAATACCAAGAAAGTGGGAAGCCATCTCATCATCCTTGTCCTTTATGTTGATGACCTTATCCTTCTTGGCGATTGACTCAAAGGCACTAAACCATGTGAAAACTAGCCTTAAGAAAAATTTGAAATGACAAACTTAAACTTTTTGCACTATTTCATACAGCCTCTAAGTTTTGCAAATTAATGAAGGATTTTTTCTTTCCAGTCTAAGTATTCTTGTGACCTTCTTAAATTAAGCTTTCATGGGCGATTGTAAACCAACCCCTTCTCCTTCGGTCGGAGTCCGACTTTACGCCACTTGTACTTCTCACGAAGTTGATGCCACCTTGTAACATCAGTCAGTTGGTAGCCTCTTATGCCGATAATACCATCCTAATCTTTCCTTTTGTTGTTGGTCTTGTTGCTAGATATATGCAAACACCCCATGAAAGCCATTGGAAAAGTAAAAGGATCGCCGCTATGTTAAATTGATGTATTGGGTTTGGGATACATTACAGGTTGGGGGACTCCCTTGTGGTTGGTTTCGATTCATATTGAAGTGACCCACAGATGATGAAGTCTACTAGGGGTTATGTTTTCCAGCCTGGTTGAGGACTGTCGCGGGCACTGTAAGAAACAATGAGCTATTGCACGTTCTTCAACAGAAGCAAAGTGCTTGAGTAGCGGTGAAGCCTACAAGTCGGGGAAGCCACAGCCAACCCGACAAATCCTTTAGAGTTTGGATTCCAGCACTAGTATCCGACTAGACTTTGGTGTGAAAATCAAAGTGCCATCAAGCACCAAAGACCCAGTTCAACATCCACATAGCAAACACATCGAGCTACACTGCACTTCATTGACTTATTCATGATCAAGTTATTGAAGTTCTCTTTTTGCCCTCCTGAGAGAAGATCAAGTTGCAGACATTTTTTCACAAAGTCTCTTACGAAGCGAAGTTTTCCAAACTTAAATCTATGTTAGGAGTTCGGAAGTTGTCATTAAAGAAAGGATGAGCTCTAATGCCTCCTTCCTTCTCCCTACTATTGTCATTATTGTAAATCCTTTAATCACATCCCAAGTTGTTCTTAAGGGGGATGTTAGGATATTTAGACACTTAGGAGTTGGTTAAGTTCAACTTGGTCTAATATATTTGTTAGGTAAAAGTGTGTTTCTTTAGTATGCATTAATATGCATTTGTAGTTAGAGCAATCCGGCCAGTCACGATATGTTCCGACATAGAGTGATCAGAGCCTTCATCTCCTCGATCTTAACAGCCATTGATCGGTGGCTTAACGCCCGGTAGTCCATGATATCATTTAAAGAGCATGGAGGGTCATTTTCGATGATGATTGTGAAACTCTCTTGTAAAATCTCACATAATCTTTTCTTGCATTAATAAAGCTCAGTGGCCGTTGGCTGGGGCGATGGATGTTTCCCAGTAGGGGTTTGATGCTCTAAGTGGCCGCGTTGGCTGGGGCCGTGGATGTTTCCCCGTAGGGGTTTTACCACGTGAAAACATTGGTGTGTTGATCTTTGATCTGGTTATGTGAGTGGTTACTGAAGGTGTTCGTCCTCTGTTTGAATACCTGTGTTGTCGAACAACATGTATAAATTAAAAGGTCACTCCGATGTATCCTTGACTCACTCCACTAAGAGTCCATGTGAACTTTGGCATATAATACTAGCTCACATCAACTACAAGGTCTTACCATATGTGAGAAAATCAGTTACAGGTCTACCAGATTTCAAGGTTGACCATGAAGGCATGTACAAGGGATGTGCATAAGGAAAGAACATACAAAATCCTTTCCTCAAGAGCGACAATAAAGAAGAAGGAGTCTTTGATCTCATCCACTCAGATGTTTGTCGCTCAATGCTATCAACTTCTCTTAGTGGGTATGTATACTATGTGTCATTTATTGATGACTGTTCTCACAAGACTTGGGTTTGCTTCTTGAAATCAAAATATGAAGTGTTTGGAAAATTCAAGGAATTCAAAGCCTTGATAGAGAATATCTCTGAAATAAAAATCAAGATACTCAAGTTAGATAATGGAGGATATTACACCTCAAAAGAGTTTGTAATATTTTATAGAGATGTCGGAATTAAAAGGGATCTCACCACTCCCTACAATCCTCAACAAAATGGTGTAGCAGAAAGAAAGAACATAACTATAATGGAAGCAGTGAAGACTATGATCCATGATCAAGATATTCCAATGCACTTATGGGAAGAAGCAACAAGAACAACAGTGTATGTAAAAAACATATTATCCCATAGTGCACTTGGGTTCAAACCCCCCGAAGAAATTTTCTCCGGAAAGAAGCCAAAAGAAAGACATCTAAAGATATTTGGTTGTCCAATATTTGTACACATTCCAAAAGAGAAGAGAACCAAGCTAGAACCTTCAGGAAAGAAGGGAATATTTATTGAATATTTTGAGGTCTCAAAAGCCTTCATAATTTACATACCAGGTTACCATCATATTGATATCAACACAGATGTAACCTTTGATGAAGATGCAACACTCAAGAAATCAAGGAGATGGCAGCTTGAAGAAGTATATGAAGAAGAGCTTGTAGCTCCCAGAGTTGCATAACTAGTGAGGGAAGTCATAGTTTCCCCCGATGATGAGATTCAAGAAGATCATGATCTGATATAATCTCAAGAACCTCCCTAGATGAAGATCTCTCACAAGAGAAATCCATCTTGGGCGAGGGAACGTATTCAAGATGGAGAGAAGTATGGTGCCCCATAAGGAACCATGAGACAAGTCAAGAAACCTAATCCATTCTCTAGTTATATGGATTTGATGTGTGATATCATAGAGAAGGAGCCTACTTTATTT
Organism: Picea sitchensis; assembly: GCA_010110895.2. Lineage (NCBI taxonomy): Eukaryota > Viridiplantae > Streptophyta > Pinopsida > Pinales > Pinaceae > Picea > Picea sitchensis. The sequence goes on along the minus strand of SNQJ01S0121909.1, from coordinate 21,723 downwards.
GAAGAAGCCATTCAAAAGAAATAATGGGTAGATTCCATGTTAGAATAATACCAATCCATTCTAAAGAATGATGTATGAGAAATAGTTCCCAGAACGAAGAGCAAAGATGTGGTATCTTCCAAATGGTTATACACAATAAAACATGTTGTTGATGGAAATATTGAGAAACATAAAGCAATTTTGTATCTCATGGGTTTTTTCAAAAGGAAGGCATTGACTATGAAGAGACGTTTGATCTTTTATACAAATACACTTCTATTAGAACCATTATATCCCTTGCAACTAAGATGAAGTGGAAGTTACACCATATGGATGTGAAAACAACCTTCTTAAATGGTGTCATTGAAGAAGAAGTGTATATAGAACAAACTCAAGGGTTTGAAGTTAAAGACAATAAAACTCATATTTACAGGTTGAAGAAGGCTCTATACGGATTGAATCAAGCTCCTAGATCTTGGTATGGAAGAATTGACAGTTTCCTGATGAGCTTGGGCTTTACCAAGAGTAAAGATCATTCTAAACTTTACTTGAAGGTTATGAATGATGATCCAGTTATATTACTGTTGTATGTAGATGAATTATTCTTAACTGGAGAAGAAAATATCATCATTGATTGTAAGAAGAAGCTCGTTGTAGAATTTGAGATGAAAGACCTAGGCCTAATGCATTATTTCTTAGGTCTTGAGGTTTGGAAGAGCCCATAGAAGATCTTCCTTAACCAAGAGAAGTATGCAATTGAAATACTGAAGAGGTTTGATATGTTGGAGTGTAAATCCATGAACACACCCATGGAAACAAAGTTGAAGCTCCTGGTTGACACTTCATCAGAATTGGTTGATGCTACAATGTACAGACAGATCATTGGATTGTTGATGTATATGATGAACAACATGCCATATATATGTTTTTTCATGAACACCTTGAGTCAGTATTTGGTAGATCCCAGACGTGTTCACCTTGTTGCTGCAAAACATGTGATGAGATACCTTAAGGGTACGTTGGACTTTGGTCCATGTTACAATGAAGATCATGACTTCAGACTGATTGGTTATACCGATTCAGATTGGGATGGAAGTGTTTATGATAGAAATAACACTTCAGGATGTTGTTTCAGTATGTAATCAACCATGACTTCATGGTAGATTAGGAAGCAATGTATTATTTCTCTCAACACAACATAAGCGGAATACATTGTTGCATGTTCCGCCAGTTGTGAAGCCATATAGATTTGGAAGTTGTTGAAATGTCTATTTGATCTGGAAATGGAAGAAAACATGATTACATGTGACAACCAGAGTTTCATAAAGATGACATAGAACCATGTATTCCATGACAAGTCGAAGCACATAGAAATCTGGTATCACTACAATCGTGATATGGTGCAGAGGGGAGCCATAAATCTCCAATATGTTGCCACAAATGAGCAAGTTGCAGATGTGTTGACCAAGCCTATGTCTTGTGTAAAGTTTGAGCACTTTCAAGAAAAGCTTGGTATAGTCCGAAAAGACCTCCCTCGAAAGGGGGAGTGATGCTGATGATACTATGGTATCCTGACCAACAACGAGTAACTCAGTTAGGATTTTATATCCTATGGGATTGATCATCCCTGGACAGATCCTGAAGGTCTAGTAAGGATGGTCTGTCAGAGTACCTGTGCATGTATATTCTATCTGTGGTCAATAGTGGTATCTTCATTAGGATTTTTATAATCCTAGGAATCTTATGATTTCTGGGCAGATCCCAAAGTTTCGATAAGGACGGTTTGTTAGAGTACCATGTGGTAGCTCCATTAGGATTTTATATCCTAGGGAATCTTAATATTCCTAGGAATATCCCTAGGGACTGTCAGAGTACCACAAAATGTTGTTGATATACCTACCTCATTCTATTGTCCCATGATGATGTTGTTCCATCATCGTGTTGTGATGTTGTTGCTCCAGCCTCGTGCTGTGATCTTGTTTCTCCAGCCTCGTGTTGTGATGATGTTTCTCCAGCTTCATGTTGTCGATGATGATGATTTTTATGTTGTTGTTTTTGATTTTATGCTAATTGATGTTGATGTTTCAGGTTCTAGCTTCATGCTGTGAACAATGATGATGATGATGCCATTCCAGCTCCATACTAAGAATGATGATATTATTGATGATGATAAAAACTTTCGATGATTTATAGATATGTCAATCAGTGCTCCAGATGTTGTTGTTGTTGTTTCCCTCTCTTTCTCCTGATGATCTTGTAGAATACCATTCTTTTTAAGGGGGAGTGTTGAAATATTGTAACTGCAAAGAATATTCTACTTATTATTGAGCTAATATATTATATATCAATCCCATTTTGTGGATTGATCATGTCGGTATTTGTATAAGACCAAATCCCATTTTATGGATTGGTCAAACCTTAATTATATGTTGCTAATTAATAAGTTGCCCCCCAGGCCTAATTAAAGTGGTTTTAACCACTAAGTGAAGAAGTCAGCATTGATTGATGAAGAGACACCACCCTAGGGCCTTCCAGCCAGTATAAATAAGAGTGGAAGGAACCTCATTATCTCACTCACTCAAGTTACTCATCTAGTGCGCAAGTTTGAAGGAAGTTGGAGTAGCTAGTTGTCAGAAGAAGGAAGAGAGAGGTGCATTGCTCCGTGTTGGATATTATCTAGTGTTATGTTTTACTATCTTGGCATTGTATTGGAAATCTATATTAAGGAAATTTTTGCTGAGTTTTCTTCCCCTTCATGGTTTTCTAGGGTAAATGTTGTGTATCTTGTGATTATATTTTTCTTAGTGATAGTGCATATGCTACTATTGTCTAGTAAATTGAAAAGAAACTTAATAGTTTCTCTAAATTCAACAGAAAGCTATGACGTCGATTGGTTGATCATGTTAAGGTCAAGTGGGATAGTTATAGTCCACATTCTACCACTTGGGAGGAAGCACGTCAGATGTGTTAGTAGTTTCCATATTTATTTTGAAAGCTAGATAGATAGATTAGTAACAACTATATTTATTGTTTTCATTGTTAGATTGTACAAACTTTGGGACGAAGTTTAAAACAAGAGGGGGTGTATGTAACATCCATATTTCATGGATCACATTTTATAAAACTGATTTATTCTTTGAGGACACTCGTGTGCAAGTGATCCGGAGAAAACATGGTAGTATATGATTAGCTAATTTGGTTTATGAGTTAAAGTCTATGCTATAATTGAATATTGAAAATGTGATATGTTATTTATATTGATGTATAACATTGGCATGTATTATGATGAGGCTTCTTGAGTGTGCAGGAAACATAACATGATCAGGATGTTGATGGCATCACCATAATACCTTGGACTCTGGATTGAGTCAGGGAGTGGACTTTTGATTTTGATTATGAGTACTTGATTTTATTACGTATGTATTATGATGATGATTTCAGTTATGGATTTCATGTATAAGAGTTATTAATATTATTTTGTCAGTGGATGGAGGCATGGAAATTATTGCTTATCCAACTCACATATGTAGTAAAGGGGTCATACACAAATATCAGATAGATTAGGGAGAGGTGTGGCAGTTTCCATGTCACAACCTAATATCACTCCCACCATGACCTGAATTGAAGGTTAACAACTACCTTGTTCCTGAGAGGTTCACGATGCCATGAGGGAAGAATGAGACAATCGTTCATGATTATTTATAAGGGGCACGCAATAAGGAGAATTCCTTATTCCTCAATAATCCCTTAGTCTCACACAAGGTCGACAAGTGGAGTATTTAATCGAAGCATATTGAGAAAATGTGTGCCTTCAAAAATCTTGGCCATATGTTGCATCAAGTTCTTACTAATATTATTTTTTCATACTATTATCACTGATCAAAATGTTGGATTGAAGAAACAATCTACAAAGGTAACCTACAAACCAACTTTAAGACTGGAAACTAGCCTTTCCAATATAAAGAGGGATCTCTCTGAGACTTGATCTCTGATAGATAGATTGTTTTTGAACTGATGGATGGATTTAGATGTTTTAGATATTTTTTTCAAGGTTTGTTGGAAAGGAGGTATATAATATTTAGGGGTATGTATTCAACCCATGAAAACAAAAGAAAACAATGAATGGTAGGTAGAATTCATCATAGGAACAAAGGCTAAATAAGGTGATGAAATTCAGTTTTGAGTTTGATTATGTAGGGTGAAAGAAGAAAAGAAACACATAACAGAATCAAAGCATCATAAAGGATTAATTTTGACCTTAGTTAAGAAGATAAACATAGTTTAAATCATTTAAGTCTAGAGCACCATTCGATGAATTCTAGATCCTTAATTATCCAATTTAAACAGAAGAAAAGTGAAGATGAAATTAAGTACACAAGGAATACATACAAAGATGAGAGAACAATCTTCATATCACCACCATTAGAATATTTTTCATAAGGAGTTCATGAATTCTGCATTTGTATTTCTATTAGATTTAGAAAATTACATTGAAGATCAAAATGTCTATACTTCTGCCAACTCTCCCCTCTTTACATCAAAATAAGCAACATATATATAAAAATAATGCCACACTTAGCTGCTAGGGTTCGAACTACTACATCCTGTAATCATGGATCTGGTTTCTTTCAAAGAGAGAAACAAACTCTACCAGATTTACTAAAAATTGAAAATCTGATTTTTCCAATCATAACATAGCCAAAATATCCTTTACAATCGTAGATCTTTGAGAAAAATTCGACCATGTGGTTGTGATGAGTCATCAGGTCCATTTAGGGAGTGCCTTGAGTCATCATGTGCGTTTCTAGAGAACTCTACCACCATTGCGTAGTGAATTCTGGTTACTGTTGTGCAAGTGTTGGCTACAACATTTGCATAACAACTTTGTGTAGCAAATGTCCATTCTATGGTTGCTCGTGTGGATCCAGGTGTAAAAAAACGGCTAGGAATCATGCATATTCCTCAAAACTTGTATGCCTTTCATCACATATCCTCCTTTCTTATCAGGTGAGCTTACAACATTTTCATAGCGAATATTCACTACTTAAGTGTTGTGTATGACTATTTCTCAGTTAAGACAACAAACTGTGCACAACAAATATTCACCTTGGTGAAACAACCCTTCATATGCATAAAATATATGTTTTTCACCGCTTTAATGATGTGAATTTTTTTTTGATATGTTTCCATACCCAAAAAAGACAAAAATAATGCTTCCTCACTCATATTTCTGCAACTTCAGCAAGGAGATTTAGCCCATCCTTAGCTTCTTCACCCAATTTCACTTGTAATATTAAAGCCCTGTTTTTTTTTTGTCAATGACAAGTTATGTCTCTTTAAATTTCCCACCTTCTTCAACAAGGTTGCATTCCTCTTCAACTTTGATAGAGTATTAGAAAGGGTTGCACATGCATTTTCTCTAGCTGGTATGCATTCTTTAAAATGTCTCATAGCTCTGTCATATGATAGCCTCCTTTCTTCCTTGAGCTTATTGATTTCATCTTGAGCTTCTCTTAGCTTCTTATTCAACCATATTATGTTATTTTCTCCTTCTATGGGTGAAGTAGGAGATTTCTGACTTGCTTCTTGCTTGCCCTGTATGTTTGTACTACTCTTCCTGGATGAGGACCTTTTCAGAGGTGATGTGGGTTTGGTTGCAACTGTAGTCTCAAGGCTTTGCATGATATTTCTTCCCTTTGACATTTCTTGCACATGACTTGCTTTAATCTGTGGTATTTGTGCTTCATGAGTCTTCTCTGTTAGTTTCCTTTTCAATTCCCTATTCTCCTGGTAGAGTTGGGCTATACTATGATGATCTTTCTTGAGTTACTGCTTCATCTCTTTGACATATGAATCTTTCTCCCCTGGTTTCACTTTCTCCTCATCGATCTCCTGGGCTATAAATTCAAAAAACTTTGTCTGAATTGTGGGTATGGGAAACCTCCTAGCAGATGACCTGGTGAGTGGTTTACTAGGAGCCTCTATCTCCTTGGGTTTATTAGTGAATTGTAGTTTTCTTATTTTCTTCAAGACTGACTGACTGGATGATGGGTTTCCAATCTCTTTTCCTTTTCCTCTTTCAAAAACACCTCCTTATTTCACCCTTGAAATATTAGATATTTATTTCTTAGTAGACAAGGGGGTATCTCCTTTAGGATCCAGAGAAATGTTTGTTGAGCTCAAGAAGGAATCCCAATCCCTGTTTAACTTTATAAGCTCTTCAACCACCAACAAATTCACCAAGGAAAAGTGGAACATGCTACTCTTTATCTAGTCAACTTTGGCTTGGACTCTGTCTGCCATTTTTCCCATGCTTCTATATAAGTAGAAGGGTAAGCTTAGGGAGATTTTCCTTGTAAAATGCATAAGGAGCCTTATGTGGTATTGATATACCCTGTCAAACTACCCTCACAAATAAAGTATTTCTAAATTACCCTCAAAATATTCTCATAAGGTTGCAAAACATATTCCCTGGGGATGGTGGCACCAATCTTTCGATTTCTGTATTTAGGTTTGAGAAAATCAATATAAAATGAAGGATCTAAAGGCATACCTTTAAACCACTTCTCTCCCTATGTAGGGATGTCTGTAGCAGCTAATATGGTTTCTTATGATACTGGAAAAGTGACCCCTACAATGGTTGTTATGACACCATTAAAGTTCATAGAAAACTGCTTGGTCAGCTACACATTATACCCCTGAACCTATTCACAGAATCTCATACATATAGCTTGTTCAAAGGACACCTTGTATGCAGGGTCTGAGTTCACCAAAGTCATCCCTTAGGGTTCATATCTGAAAAATTTTCCTCCCTTGTATTTCTTCTTTCCCTTTGAAGTCATGGTTCTGCGATGTCCTCCTTGCAAAAGTAACTGCTCAAAGCAGAAAAAACTTCACACTCAGAATGAAATCTTGCGCAACAAACTAGGATGGCTAGGTCTTGGCTCAAATGAATCAAGCCTAGATGAAAGGTGAATTCCTTCAGAGGATAAACTTTCAATGGGATCCAAGAAAGGCTCTTAGAAATTGATTGAAATGAATGAAGAGTGCATAGGAAAAAAAGAGTGACAGGATTGCGTAGCAAATGGTGGCATACAGAGTTTGCGTAGCGATTGACAACACACAACATTTGCGTAGCGAATGGAGTTTGTGTAGCAGAGAAATTTGGAGCTTGTTGTATAGGCTATGGACTATGCACAGGTCATGAAATAGATGCAGAAAGACAAAAAGGTGGTGAATATACATGCTTGAAAGGATAAGGAAAGAAATTTGAAATGGGAAGCGGTTATCCAAGGTGACAAGACGTTTGAAGGCAAGTTAAGGAATTTGCGTAGTGGGTACACTTTTGAAGCTTGCAACCATACAAATGACATGGAGTGTCATGATTCTCCCTTCTCTGACCTCATGAAAGGTGATGATGAACCATAATACCTTTTTACATGACATTCACCCTAACCTATGACTCGAACTTAGCACATAATTTCCAACTTTTTAATATGATTCAAGACTTAGGAAAAAGTGGACCATTACAAATTGAACATGATGGAATTTTACACTCTTGACTCTTTTATTTTTATGATGGTGTTTCATGAAAAATACAGTACACCCTTTAACCCAACTTATGGCTAGACCCCTTACTGACATTCATATTACCTTTATTTGATCAATGAATTTATGAAAAACACACTTGCTATGAATCATTTAGGAATGCCTTGGTCTTCCCAAGACCAGGGCATGACTGTGAAAACTTTGGAAAAACTCTAAAATTAGCCTAAAAATACAAATTCTAACATCTAGATCCAATGGGGATGCTATCCTCCCAGTGAGGTAGCAAAAAACAAGAAACCAAGTGTGTAAGGTAGCTAGAGAGGTAGTGGGGGGGCCCAGAGGGCCCATAGTGATAATAGTGGAGGTTATTCAATGTAAGGTGGACTAGGTCCACTATATTATTAAATAAGGCCCACTATGGTAGTTAGATATAATAAATGGATAGTTAGATATAATAAATGGGTAGTTAAATATAATAAATGTAAGAGGACTTCTTAGAAGGTTCTACTTCTAGAAAATTCCTCCTCTAGAATCTTCTTAGGTGATGGTAGAACTATATAAAGGAGTTCAAGCAATGTAATGGGACATGAAGAGAAATATTGTATTTGGAGCTGATGCTCAATAGGAGTATGCCCCCTCGAAGAGGCAAGTGAACATGAGAGGATTACTTCCATAATAGGATCCATTTTATGGTGTTGCCCTACCTCAAGGGTTTTGGTAATAATAAAGTGTGGTTTATTCTATATTGCTTTGTGGATATATTGTGTATTTAGTATTTGTGGTGATTATATTTTTAGATCTATTCAGGTTCTTAACAAGTGGTATCAGATAACTTTCCTTGGCAGGCATTGTGGACAAATATTTTTTATTTTTGCAGATTTGTTTTTCGGAGAAGAAAAAAGAGGGCCGTGACATTACATAAAATTTTGGTATATTTTTGTGCCAAATTTGTAGAAACAGGTTGTATATCTGAGTTCCTCTCATAAAAACACCCAAGTTAAAAAAAAAAAAATCGTCCGAAACAAAGTTTGGGAAGTCAAGATATTGAAGTTTTAAAATCTGTAAATTTTCAGGTTTTTTTCCGCGGACGCCGACACAATTTTTTTTATTTTTGTAGCAGTTGGAGGCCGAATTTGCTCAAACAAATTATAGATTTGAGTTCCTCCCACAATTTCACCCAATTTCAAAAAACAAATCAACCGAAACGGAGTCCAGGAAGTGAAGTTACGAGCATTTTAAATTCAACAGTTGTTTAGGGTTTTTCCAGAAAAAGCCGCGATTTTCTGTCGTAACTTATTGGTCTATTTTTTGGGTTTTTTCATGACGGTTGCGGGACCGAAAGTTCATAGGGTGATCGGATGGATATTTATTCTCAAACCCTCAAAGAAATTCTATAGATTACTAAAGCATTCAAATCCCAATTGTTTGACACATTGAATGACAGATTTGATGGCCTCAATGATAGTTTTCGTAGTATTCAAGATTCATTGGATAACATTCAGGAGATATTTCTTATGGCAGACCTCAGGGATGAATATAATAAATAAATATATGGTTGGTATTATTTTGAGGCCAATTGCGATGATTGGTATATGGATAGTTGTCATATCTGGGATGACAACCACCTCCATATTTTATTTGATGACTCTATTCCACCTTATGTAGAGAACATCAATGTCCCACATCAGGAGCTAGTTACCAGCGTCCAGCCTACATATTCTACAATGGTATTGTTCCTTCCAGATTCATATTTGATTATCTCGAACTATGTGGATGGATATTCTTATTTGGATCCACATGATAGGTGTCAGTATTGGGAGCATTCTTTTCAATTGGTTATTGGGTGTCGATATCTTCCATGTGGGGTTCACATGAGCAATTGGACATAGGACCCTGGTTTATAATGGCGGTTGGACTACTTCAACATGGTGGTTTCCATTTCTCAATGGGACCTTGGTTCTCTAGTCTACTTCAACACTATGGTCCACACTTATCCATGGGACCCTAGTATATGGTTGTACATCAAGCGTTGATGACAACGCTTTCATAAGAGGGATGGAATGTAAGGTAGTTAGAGAGGTAGTGGGGGGGCCCAGAGGGCCCATAGTGATAATAGTGGAGTTCA
>SNQJ01S0121909.1:0-12061 GCA_010110895.2 Picea sitchensis | reverse complement strand
GTTCGATATAATAAATGTAAGAGGACTTCTTAGAAGGTTCTACTTCTAGAAGATTCCTCCTCTAGAATGTTCTTAGGTAATGGTAGCACTATATAAAGGAGTTCAAGAAATGTAATGGGACATGAAGATACATATTTTATTTGGAGCTGATGCTCAATAGGAGGATTCCCCCTCGAAGAGGCAAGTGAACAAGAGAGGATCACTTCCATAATAGGATCCATTGTATGGTGTTGCCCTACCTCAAGGGTTTTGGTAATAATAAAGTGTAGTTTATTCTATATTGCTTTGTGGATATATTGTGTATTCAGTATTTGTGGTGATTATATTTGTAGATCTATTCAGGTTCTTAACAAAGTGCCTGACCATTGGGATTTATTCGACTCAAAAGACTCTAAATTGACAAACATAATTTTTACAAGACTTTCTTGACACAACTTTGACTAAACTCAACATAAACTTAGGGCCTTCACTTCGGGCTTCAATTTTTTGTTGATTATTGACTTCAAATGCTTCATCTGAAAAATAAAATGGTTATTTACAATGAAATGGAAAGACTCAAATTTTTTAGGCAAGATAGTGTTTGAGAAATCTTCCATTCATAGGTCCTCCACCAATGAGATCTCTATTGATCTCTTGCAACAAATAAACATTTCTCCCATGGTATGCAACAATCCTGAATGGTCCCAACCAAAGATGATCAAACTTCCCATGCTTACCTCTGTCTTCATTCCTTGCATCCCACTTCAACACCAAATCATCCACCTTGAAATCATCTTCCTTAGTATACCTATCAAAGGCTCTTTTCATTTTGTCTTGGTGCAGTTGTGAGTTGTTGAAAACCCATTCTCTCATTTTATACACATGGATTAGTTGGTTTATCCTCCTTTGATCATCATTTGGTTCAGCTTCCCATTCTTGAAACATTCTCATCACTGGCATTTCTAATGAGGTAGGAAAAACTACCTCTGTACCATATACAATCTGAAAGGTTGATATAGCAATAGGCCTTTTGGAGGTGATCCTATCATCCCATAGTGCATAGATAAGCTTCTTGTGCCAAGATTTCTTGTTTTACTGCAGAAGATTCTTAATAATTTTGGTCAATATTTTGTTGGATGACTCAACTAATGCATTACCCTATGGGTAATTGATCCAAAATCAGATCCAGGAGCTTGATGGGGTTCAGAAAGGCCTAAACATAAACGTTCTCAAAATAGCTTCAAAATGGACGTGTGCGTATGTCTCATTGATACAAACCCAACACAACTTGAATGGGCTCAAACGAGCATTGTATGCTCAAGTTATGGCAATCTATTCGTTTTGCTAAACAGGAAAAAAAATGATGACTTTACAATCCATACAGTGCCACGTGGAAACTAACTATACAAGCCATATGGCCATACATCTGACGTGGCAGGAATAGTTGGCAGGTTGACTGGGCATACAAACATTGACCTGGACAGGTGCAGGGGACCAATCCGAGTGTGACATGTGTCACCACTCCAAGGGTGACACGTGGCACGCCCATATAGCTGACATGACATGTTCGTATGATGACATGTGGCACGTCTGTATGACAACATGTGGTAGGGTATGATGTTGAAAGGGTAGGCAGGTGGAAGATCTGGTCCAATCGCATGCTGACAAGTGGCATAGTTTTTGGAAAATGGTTTGGTGCCACGTGGCACCCAGGTATTGGGAGTTGGTTTTCTTTACAAAATTTGTTTAGAGTCAACGAGGTTCAAACACTATACCTTTGTCTGGGCTATGCCTTGGTAGGGATGGGCTAGCCAGGCCGCCCGCGGGTGGTTCTTATAAACTATATGGAAAAATTTATATTTGTTTTGACACTGAGTGTTAATCTGACGGAAACAGGGTTGGGGCCTAGCCCCCAACCCTCAACGTAAATATTTCCACATGACCGATCATAGGACCATGGGCGCATAATTTATGATAACCCTCAGTTTTAGGGTTAAGGAATATGACGCGGTTCTAGCGCATAGTTATAACTATATTCCCCCAAGGCTATGTTGTTGGCGTGGATATGGGAATAGCCCTCGGTTTCGGGGCTGCCATTTTGATACTCCACCTGACCCAGACTGGAAGGTACCTTTTTTCACGTGTGGTTTTGGTTTGTGTCAAGCCATAATTCTGTTTAACATTCTATACGACCAGAGTTTTCGGGATAAGGGTCAATGCACAACCCCTAGGGGGCTGGCGCTTGGCCATATGAGACATGTGACTGTGTTTTAAGGGTGCGCGCCAAGCCAGAGGGGGATTATCCCAATATATGTGCAAAAATTGGTTAGTTAACCATATGATAGTGATTTTCAATGATTTCTTCCACTGTTATTGAAGATTTTTGGCCTTTTTGGGGGGATATTGGGCCCTTTTTGGGGGGATATTGGGCCCTTTTTAAGGCCATATCTTGGGAGGAAGTTGGGAGATAGTTACCAACTTCAAATCTATATAAACCAAGCCTTCTTGAGGCTATGGAAGGATATTAAAAGCATGTTTATGCTGAATATTTTCCAAGCCAAATCCATTTTTATGCAGGGAAGCTATTGATGAGTGCACCTTTGCAGGCCATTTCTGGGAGCTCCGGTCATCCGATTTGAGTGTCGTTTATTCTATTGGGTTCTAGAGATCTGGTAGAACAAGACCATATCAGTTTTTTTAACCTTTTGGCACTGCTTTGATGTACTTATTGAGCTTTTAACATAAATAAGAAAGCCTCACCCACTGAGACAAAGGCTTGAAGACATAGGCGAGATTGCCGAACTCCGTTATCACATTGGTGTTATGGTTTCTTGTTATTTTATGCTTCATTTCAGTTTTGTACATGTTTATATGGATGTCACATTTCTTCTATAAGTTCTTCCTCTTTCTTTAATCTTCCTAATTGGTTAATCAACACATTCTTAATAACTCAACCATAGTCATGTAAAAGATCTTTTCAGATCAAGTGGTATCATAGCTAGTTGACGTTTGGATTTGAGTTTTGCATGTTAACCAAGGAAAAGATACTTCGTGGTGAAGGTGAGCTTGTTGAAGAGAATCCATTGATTGTATTGAGAAAGAGAAATTCTCAAAGAGAGAAGATGGCATCCGAAGAGAGACTTTCTCAGGATGGGAAAGAGTTTCGAAAAAATTTCTTCGCCATGTCAGAGATGATGAAGGTTTTGTACAAGGATTACTTGGAATGAAAGAGACCAGTTCTTGGTGAATATTCAAAGGGAAAAAGTGAAGAAGGAGAGGATCCTCCTCAGATTCCTCCCTCACCTCCATCATCACCTCCTTCTCCTTCTTCTTCAAGTTCAAGTTCTAAATCCAATGCAAAGAAACATGTTCATAAACATAAGAATGAAATTCCATTATTAAAACCTAATGTTAAATTCGAATTACCCATGTATGATGGTGAAGTAAATGAAGAGAGACTTGACAATTGGGTCAGACAGATGGAGGTCTATTGCAATGTGCAACAGATCAATGATGAGGCCACACAAATCAAGTTGGCATCATTAAGACTTGTAGGCACAACACTCATCTGGTGGCAAAGCAAGTTGCAAAATGGAACACAACAAGTGGGTAATGTATTTCCATCATGGAAAAGTTTTATTTCTGCACTTAGGAATCAATTCTATCCTTTGGGTTATAAAGAGAAAGCGTTAATTGAATGGAAAGATTTAAAACTAAGAAAAGGACAAATAGTGCAAGAGTATACATATAACTTTCATAAAATGGAATTGATGTTAGATATTCCTTTACATACCTAGGAAACTCTTATGAAGTATATAGGAGGTTTACCTTCACATATTAGAAACATTGTATTCATGTTGGGACCAACTAATATTGATGAGGTTTATGTTCAAGCAACATACATTTAAGCAGGGAAAACAAGTGTTGGTGTATCAGGGGAATCGTCTTCAATGAAAGAGGACAAGAGGAAGTGGAATGGAAAAAAGTCAAATTAAGTGACGAGAAAGGAAGAGAATCCCTCTTGCAAGCATTGCAAGAAAGATGGGCATGATGAGGACCTTTGTTTGCAATTGCATCCTGAGAAGAGACCAAAGTGGTTCAAGGAAAAGAAAGGGATCCAGACAGTTACAACGACAACACGACCCATAGACTTGGGATCGGATTGAGGTGGCGAATCTAAAGTCTCATTGGTTTCTATGACATGTAAAATTGGTGAAGGAATTGATTGTAGAAGTAACTTGTTTCACATCAAGGTCATCATGCGACACACTAAGTTTGACACATTGATAGATAGTGGATTTCAATTAAACTTAATTTATGAGGAATTGGTTAAAAAGTTGGTATTAAAAACACATATGCATCATAAGCCCTACACACTTAAATGGATAAGAAACAATCATCAAATGCACATAACCAAGCAGTGCACATTAAAATTTTCAATTTCATCTAAGTATGTGGACGAGGTAACATGTGATGTGGTGCCACTAAGTGAATGTGGAATGGTCTTAGGTAGTCCATACTTGTATGATCATAAATAAATATTCTACAAGGAAAATAATCAATATCATTTAACCAAAGAAGGTTAAGAATATGTGGTACATGCTCATCATGCAAAGGCAAATAAAACTCTTCAAACTATGGAACAATTAAAGAAGACAACTCAAGCAAGCAACAAACCTATAATTGTTTCAAATGAAGTAATCGATCTTAAGCAAGAATAGGAGATGATTGTAGAATGGAAAATAAATCACAATTTGCTTCAAGATAAGCTCATGTAGTGAAAGTATTATATACATATCAGCTCATTTGCAGTCATATCTTTTATGCTATCATTAGTAATGTTGTCTACATGGATGATAGTGGCTTCAGTAATATGTTACAGGGTTCAAATGTCTAACAATATGCTGTCAGTTGTCATGATTATGTTACAATTGATCTTAATGAGACAAGTGCACATGACAGAGTTCAAACATAGGGAACAAGCCAGGTGGCCTATCCTAAGCTTGATGATTGGTCAGTAACCTTTTGGGGACCAAAAGGTCCTTTAGTGGGGAGGTGTGATCCAGAATCGGATCCAAGGGCTTGATGGGGCTCAGAAAGGCCTAAAAATTAAAGTTCTCAGAATGGTTTCAAAATAGACGTGTGCATTGATACGAACCCAACACAACTTGAATGGGCTCAAATAGATGTCGTATGATCAAGTTATAGAGATCTGTTCATTTTGCCAAAAAGGCAAAAAAATGATGACTGTACAGTCCGTACAATGCCATGTGGCAGATGAATGTACAGGTCGTACGACCATACAACTGATGTGGTAGGAACAATTGGAAGGATGACTGGGCATACAGATGTTGACGTGGATAGGTGTAGGGGACCAATCCAAGTGTGACATGTGGCACGCCCATACAGCTGACATGGCACATCCGTATGGTGACATGTGGCACGTCCATACGACAACATGTGGCAGGGTACGATGTTGATAGGGAAAAAAGGTGGAAGAGATGGTCCAATCACGTGCTGACAAGTGGTAGAGCTTTTGGCAAATGGCGTGGTGCCACGTCGCACCTAGGTAGTGGTAGTTGATTTTCTTTAAAAACCATTTTTAGAGTCAATGAGGTTCAAACACTGGACCTCTGTCTGGGCTACGCCTTGGCAGGGTTGGGCTAGCTAGGCTGCCAGTGGGTGGTTCTTATAAACTATATGGAAAACTTTATATTTTTTTTGAAACTGAGTGCTAATCCAACATAAATAGGGTTGGGGCCTATCCCCCATCCCTCGTCATAACTCTTGCCACATGACCGATCATAGGACCATGGGCATTGAGGTTACGATAGCCCTTGGTTTCGGGGTTAATGCATATGACCCGATTCTAGCACGGAGTTATAACTATATGCCCCCAGGGCTATGCTATTGGCGTGGATATGGGAATAGCCCTCGGTTTCAGGGTTGCCATTTTGATACTCCATGTGACCTGGACTGGCAGGTACCTTTTTGCGTGTGCAGTTTTGGTTTGTGTCAAGACACGGTTCTGTTTAACATTCCATATGACTAGAGTTTGCGGGATAAGGGATAATGCACAACCCCTAGGGGGTTGGCGCTTGGCCATATGATCCATGTGACTGTGTTTTAAGGGAACACACCAAGTTAGAGGTGGATTAGCCTAATACATGTGCAAAAAGTGGTTAATTAACCATATGATAGTGATTTTAAATGATTTCTTCAGCTGTTATTGGATATTTTTAGCCCTTTTTGGGGGATATTGGGCCCTTTATGAGGCCAGATATTGGGAGGAAGTTGGGAGATGGTTGCCAACTTCATATCTATATAGACCATGCTTCTTGAGGTCATGGAAGGAGATTCAAAGAAATTTTATGCTGAATATTTTCCAAGACAAAGCCATTGTTATGCAGGGAAGATATTGAGGAGTGCACCTTTGTGGGCCATTTCTGGGAGCTCCGCTCATCCGATTTGAGTGTCGTTTCTTCTATTGGGTTCTAGAGATATGGTATAACAAGACCAAATAAATTTTTTAACCTTTTGGAACTTTTGTGATGTACTTATTGAGATTTGAACAGAAATAAGAAAGCCTCACCCACTGAGACAAAGGCCCGGAAACGTATGTGAGATTGCCGAACTTTGTTATCACATTGGTGTTATGGTTTGTTGTTGTTTTATGCTTTATTTTAGTTATGTACATGTTTATATGGATTTCAAAATTCTTTTATAACTTCTTCCTCTTTCTTTAAGCTTCCTAATTGGTTAATCAACACATGCTTAATAACTCAACCATAGTCGTGTAAAAGATCTTTTCGAATCAGTAATAAGCTGTGGAATGGACAAGAGTTATATTATAGTCACTGCAAAATTTCTCCATTATCTTGGACTTGAATGTTGCTTCATTTTCAATAATGATCTTGACTGGACAACCAAATCTAAACAAAATATTGCTTTCTAAAAATTGAATGATAACAATATCAGTAGCTTTCCTTGTTGGGACTGCCTCAATCCATTTGGTGAAGTAGTCTGTGGATTTCAGTATCCACCTGTGCTGAGATGAGGATGATGGATGGATATCTCCTATAAAATCAAGGCCCCATTTCTTGAATGGTGCTTCAATAGAGATAGGTTTTAAAGGTAAGGTATGCAACTTTCTTTTTCCATAAAAAATTTGGCATTCATGACAGTTTGAAACTTCCTTGTACACATCATAAAAATACTGTGCCAATAGAACCCCGTCCTCAGTATTTTATGCACATGGGTATTCCAATAATGGTTCCCTCCATAGTCACCTTTATGAAACTCTTTGATAGATTTTTTCACTTCTTCCTCCAACAAACAATTCAACAATATCCCACCTGGATCTTTCCAATACAGGGAATGGTCTAGAATGCAAAACTTTTTTCTTTCAACTTTAAAAATCTGGCCTTGGTTTTTCTTATTTCAAGAGGATCTTGTAAATTTCTTAATACATAAATAATATCAGCATACCATGGAGAATAAAGGATTTTTTGAGATACTTGTGGGGTTGTCTCTTCTTCTGAATTTGCTGATAGGTCAGAAATGAAATCAATTCCCAAAACATCACAATTAGATTGTGCCATCAACTTTGCAGGCCCATGACCTTTAATCAACTTTGTAGGTTTGATATCGAGGTCATACTCCAACGAAACATCTATCCATTTTCCCCTTATATCTTCAGGATCAACCTGATTCAAAATATCTTTCACAGAATTGCTAGGCACATAAGCAATGATGTGGGAATGCAATATATAGGTTCTGAATTCTTTGAGGGCCTTCACCAAATCATATGCCTACTTTTCCATGATGTCATACATTAGTGGGGAGTCTCTCAAAGTCCTACTATAATAGGCTTTGATAATTTCAAATTTATGTTCATCTTTTTGCAACAAAACACCAACAATCGTGCGCTCTGAAGCAAAATAAAACAAGATAAAGTCTTTTGCAAAATTTGGCCTAGCCAACACTAGAGATTTAGTTAGTGACACATTAATACCTTCAAAAGACTTCCTAGATACACGATTTAATTTTATCTCATTGCCTTTCCTGAGCATGTTAGTGATATACTTTATGATTTCAACCAAGTTAGGGATAAACCTTCTCAAAACATTTACTCTTCCTAGGAAAGATTGTACCTCCTTTTTGCTCCTGGGTGTGCCAATCTTCAGAATTGCTTCTACTCTGTTGGGATTTATCTTTATACCTTCCTTTTAAATGATGTGTCCAAGTAATTTTCCTTCTTGCATTCCAAAATTTGACTTTTTGGGATTCAATGAGATGCCAAACTTCCTACATTTATGAAAAACCCTTCTTAGATGTTTAAGATGTTTATTGTCAGAATCTGAAAATAGAATGATATCATGTAAGTAAATAACAATAAACTTATCTTTCTCATAAAAAAGGGCTATGTCCATGGCCCTTTGGAAGGTTTACCCTACATTCATAAGCCCAAAAGGCATTTTGGCATACATGAAGGTGCCCCAAGGTGTTGTAAATGTTGTCTTCTCTTGGTCATTAGGATGCACCATGATTTGGTTGTATCTAGAGAAACCATCAAGAACTGATATCTTCTGAGATCCAACCACCTTCTGCAGAATGTAATCCATCTTAGGAAGTGGATAATGTTATTTGAGATAAACCCTGTTTAGATTCCAAAAGTCTACACACAACCTGATCTCACCACTTTTCTTCCTGACAGGCACTAGGTTAGCCACCCACTTCGAAAATATTAAGGACACTATAATTTTGGCATCAAACAACTACCTTACGTCATTTTCAATTAATGGTAGTAGAAAAGGATTTATTCTTCTCAACTTTTTATTTAAAGGTTTATGATCATCCTTTATTGGAATTACATGATTAATTACCTTAGTATCATAGACCTTTAAATCCTCATAGCTCCAAGAAAATACATCTGGGAACTCTTTCATTAGGATGATATACTTTTTCTTAACTTCTGGAGTAAGTTTCTTTGAAAGTTTGATGATCTTGGGATCTTCTTGAGTCCCAATGTTGCAATATTCCATGTCCTCGTCATTTGAAATGATTTTAGGATTTATGGCCACATCGTTGTTGTCAAAAAGATTTTCCAATGGGACCATTAAGCCTTTGGGAATGAATTTATTTTTGAGCTTCACTATATATTTACCAACAATTTGATTTTGAAAATAGTCATCATTTGTGAATACAACTGCATCTTCATCCTCTTCACAAAAACACTCATCATCAATATTTGAATTGGCAAATTCATCACTCATCTGAAGAAATCTTTCTACCTATTTTTCATCTTCAAATATTTTCCAATATTTAATGTTCTCAGGTACTACTGGCCTGTGCTTGAATTCTTCATAATTTTTGTTATGAAAAATTGGAATTTTGAAAGTAGAGGATGAAGTAGATAGAGCATCATCAATTAGATTTTACCCCCAAAGAATCACTGATAAATTGTATTATGAAAAATATTCAAGAATATCAAGTACAATATTCCTATATTCCCTCAATCTAGGATGATTTGACTGATATATACCCTTTACCCTATTTATGACAAGCTCAAAATCCCCATGTACAACTATCGTCTTAGCGTCCAATTCTTTCAAAGTCTTCAATCCCAAAATCAATGCCTCATATTCAACCATGTTATTGGTGCAATAAAAAGCAAATTTGTAAGAACAAAGTTTTTTACCTATCTTGGGACGGTTAATCCACACAACAACTCCTGCTCCTTCTCTACTAGTAGCTCCATCAAAGCTCATGTTCCACATCTCATCCTCTTCACAGTTTTGTTGATCTGTAATTTCCTCTATTTGATGATCAGATTTGTCTTTGATGGTCATAACAATATTTGCCTCCTCCTCTTCAAAAATCAAGTCATTATAGAAAATAGAATAACCAACCTCAGTATCTACAGAGTAATTAGGATGGTTATTTGGTTGGGTTTTGCTACTCACCATGTACTTGAGAAATAATTCTCTATACAACCTCCTTTATTAGCCAAAAACATGGATAGTAACATATGCCATATCCATTTTCAAAGTCCCTTTCAACTTTGCAACCCAAGATCTAGATAAAAACATGCCAAATTCAGGAGGGATGTCAACAACAACCACATCCATGATCAGATTTTTTGATGAAATTTGGGACAATGATACAACCAGATCTTTGATTAAACCCAAGAATTTCACCTTCCATTAGTCAAAGGAGAAAATATCCTTGTAAGGCCTTGTAATATCTAGACCCAAATCATCCACGACTACCTTGGGAATCATATTATGATATGATCCTGAATCTAACATGGAATTAGGTAAGGTGATGTCAAGACTTTTAAGACTAACATAGAAAGGAGGGAAATCATCAACATCACCACTATTGTCCACATGTGGGCCAAAAAAGATAGCAGGGTGATCATATTGCACATTTAAGGTGTCAGAAGCTTCTTGCATCTTGAGAATCTTAATGATCTGATTTCTATATTCACCAATTTTTATCAGCTCATTGAATGGAATATGAATTTTGATTTTAGCCATTCCACTTTCAAAATTAAAAGGATATGGGTATTTTTCTACGTCTTTGATGAATGCATTCTTTATTTCCTCAGGTATCTTCTTTGGGGGTTCTTCTTTGGATTTTACTTTCTCCATTGCATCCTTTGTTGAACTATCTTTCTTAGGCTAGATTGAAGAAGGTGTATTGATATGAAGTTCCCTTGTAGGATTTGCCTTTGAGGGGTTTGCATGCACCTTTTTTATTCTGAGGTTATACTATTTCTGAAGATGCATAATAGAATTATGATATCCCTTCTTAAACTCTTATGTTTCCAATGACAATATATGATCATTATCCTGCATAAAATTATCATTTGCATCCATAAATTGATCATGTTCCTCTTTAGTTAAGAACACATTTGTTTCAGTATCATCACATCAATGCATATTGTCTTCAATTGTTTGATCAAAATATTATTTTACATAGTTGTTTTGGAAAGGAGGTTTTATTTGCTGATCACCTTGATTTCTCTGGTCTCTTTGCCTGATTTGTGGAACTGGAGCTCTTCTAAAATTTTGATTTATGGGATGAAAATCAGTTTGATCTTTGGTGGAAGGATTATTATCCAAGGACATTTTTTCCATCAACCTTTCCATAGTCTTCATCATCAACTCAATTTTTTCATTTGATGACTGAGAAGTTGAGGGTTGTGCTTCTCCTTGGACCTTTTTCATATCTCTGTCAGGATTATGTTTGATCTTCTCTGAGGCCATCATATTTACCTCCACTTCAATTGCATCACTCATCATGTCATCTAGTGTATTATATCTCCTTTCTCTCAACAACAAGGAAAATTCATTGTCAAAAGAATCAACATATCAAAGTTGGGTAGCTCCAGGAGGGGATTTTACTTCAATAGGAATTGAATTGTAAACTTTCATAAATCTGGTTGAAAACTCTTGTATTATTTCATTAGGTGATCTCTTTATGTTATTGTACTGAGTTAACAACTAAAGAGGATTCTTATTTTCACCCCACCTTTCAAGGAAAAGTGTTTCAAAGGTTGCAAATTCAGGGATGCTTGGTGCTGGAAGAGCTTTGAACCATTTTCTAACTTCTCATGAAAGACTATGTGTAAACAATCTTACTTTTACATCCTCGTGATCTACCTCCTCTAGGTCAACAAAGTCATTAAACCAATATAAGTGTCTATGGGATGATACATTCTCTTCAACATCAAATGATCTAATTCTTTGATTATAATTTTGAGGTAAATCATGCAACTGGGCATGCAAGGAAAGAGGAGAAAATTTGGCTGCCATGGCTTGAGGAGGATTTTGAGCTATCTGAATAGTCTGAGTGGGGACAGTCTGAATGGGAATAATCTAAATGGGGACAGTAGGAATCAAACATTGGAATTTCTTCTCATCAAAGATGATTTCATTCAAATTAGATTCTGATCTAGATCTGAACAAGGTTTGTTCAAATTTTAAATCAAAGTCAAGGTCATCAATGTTTTTTACCCCGTCTTTGGGAAAAGATAGATTTATGTCTAGGAAAGAAAATGAGTTGATTGTATTTT
>SNQJ01S0121908.1:0-26960 GCA_010110895.2 Picea sitchensis | reverse complement strand
AACTAACTCCTAAGTGTCTAAATATCCTAACATTTCTAAGGTATGTTATTTACAAGTCATCTAACCATTTTCGCTATAACTTTTTTTCTATAATTATTCAGACTGTGAAATTTCTATTCCATTGAGAAAACATACCCAAGTATCTGTGGTAAAAAATTTATCTTGTGGGTCGTTGTATTTTGGGAGTTACAGTCCGTGGAAAATAGGGTTTGTGGCTAGTCCTGAAACTAGTCAAAAACAGGTGTTTTGGGTAAAAACATCATAACTTTTTCATAATAGATCCAAATTCAGTGAGACCAAATGTGTTGGTTAGGATACAGGATGTAGTATGTTTTTTACTAGTTTCAGATCAATTCAATGAACATTTTGTGCGGGATGGTCTCTACAAAGTCGCTCTCTAGAATAAGCCAGAATTCAGCAAGGTATGTCATTTTTTCTATAACGCCTTTTTTGAGAGGTTCCAAGTAGTGCCACCTGGAGGGATTTCACAAAAAACACTGAAGAACATTGTGTATCAGTTTCATATCTTTATTCATTACAGGTACAAAGTTATGATTATTTCAAGTTGGGGTTGTTGACTAATCCAAAACTAGTCATAGTTGAGACAAGAAGTTGATGAGTTGGCACATACATGAGGTGTATAGTTGATGATGTTGGTACATATTGATGAGTCATTGTTGATGAGTATTTGACACATGATTGGTATATACTTGGTACATGGTCAGATGCACTTGTTTATGGTACAGGTTGATTACGGATTGTTTGGCACAGGTTGGTGCATGGTTGATGCACTTGTTTATATTAACAGATTGATATCTGTTGAGGATTGTTGCATCATCTCAGTTGGTGCTGAGAATTTAAGTTGATTCTTTCATATAGAGTTGGTTCTCTTGTAGATTTGTACTCTATTCAGTTGTTGTTGAAAAACCCTCGGATTGAAGTCCATAATAAAAATAAAAATTGTACATGGATCTTGTGTTCTTTGTGTTCCTTGTGGAGATGATTTGTTGATGATATGTTGTTGATATATGTTGCTGATATGTATTCACATCTAACTAAT
This sequence comes from Picea sitchensis, assembly GCA_010110895.2. Taxonomy (NCBI): domain Eukaryota; kingdom Viridiplantae; phylum Streptophyta; class Pinopsida; order Pinales; family Pinaceae; genus Picea; species Picea sitchensis. The sequence continues at coordinate 25,900 of SNQJ01S0121908.1, read as the reverse complement.
TATAAATGACATCCATGAGTAATGAACAAATGTTGAATGTTAACTAAGGAGTTTTTGTGTAAGAGGGAAGTTTTGGGAAAAACATCCCCACAGTCATTCACCCCCCCCCCTCCTCTAAGTGTGGTAGATGTGTCCAACACAGGGTTGATGCAACCCTTAACCATTCCTGAATGGAAGTGGGAAGTAGTAACAATGGATTTTATTACGGGATTACCCAGAACAGGAAAACTACATGATTCAATCATGGTAGTGGTGGACAAGCTTACAAAAGCTGTCCATTTCATCCCACTGAAAACTACTCATAAGGCAGCCGATGTTGCTAAGATTTTCATAAAAGAAGTGGCACGATTGCACGGAATTCCTAAAATAATTGTGTCAGACATAAACCCAAAATTCACCTTGAATTTATGGAATGGATTGTTCAAAGGATTCGAAACGAATCTTAACTTTAGTACAGTTTATCATCCTGAATCTGATGGACAGACAGAGAAGGTGAACAGAGTCATAGAGGACATACTGAGAATGTATGTGATGGACAAACTATCGAAATGGGAAGACTACCTACACTTGGTAGAATTTGCTTACAACAATGGGTATCAAGCATCATTGAAGATGGTCCCATTTGAAGCACTTTATGGTAGAAAGTGTAGTACTCCAGTAAGTTGGGATAATCCAGCTGATAGAACAATAGTTGGGCCAGAGTTTCTCAAGGAGATGGAAAATCAAATGATAAAATTTAAGCAGAATTTAAAATATTTCCAAGACAGGTAGAAAAGTTATGCTGATAAAAACATAATCCATAGAGAATTCAAAGTGGGTGATCATGTTTTCCTAAAAGTAAAAGCTAACAGGAGTTCCCTAAAACTGGGAAGCTACGCCAAGTTGGCAGCCAGATTTTGTGGACCATTTGAAATCCTAGAGAGGATTGGTCTAGTTGCTTATATGATTGCATTGCCTGCATCTATGTTTGTTCATAATGTATTCCATGTATCATTGCTAGAGAAATATATACCTGATGCTAATCATGTTATTGATTGGAATATGATTCAGGTGGAGCAACAAGGCGCTTTCAAAGTGCAGCCAGTGCGCATTCTGGACTAGAAACCAAACAGATCCGGAATCGAGCCATAGGGATTGTAAAGGTCCAATGGACCTAGTACGGTTCTGAGGATGCTACTTGGGAACATGAGGATGCGATGCGCAAAGAATATTCGCATTTGTTTGAGCATTCTTAGAATTTTGTTGTGTAAGTGTACATGATGCACTGAGGACAGTGCATAAATAAGGGAAGGGGATTGTAACATCCCTCAGTCGAACCCAATTGTAAATATAAACAAGCATACTTAAGTTGGTGAGTTGTTTTGACATCATTTTGGTAATGCATCTATCAGGGCATAGTTCGCGAAGGTACTGCACAGTAAAGTGTTGTAATGTGCACATTTTTCAGTACGCGCACAATAACTAAAGAGCGGGCAACCTTGAGGTCAGTGAATACAACACGCAGTAACTAAAGTGCGCACAGTATTCAGGTCAGAAAACCTTTATGTATATAATATGCATTTATAGGCTGGTGAGTCAGTATTATAAGTTGGATGCTTATGTTTTGGAATTAGATAGAACGCCTAGATGTAAAAGGCCAGTGTGCCTATTTTGTACATGTCTCATGATTAATATAAAATATATCGCTACGCACAGACTGACCATGATAAAAGAGAAGGGGGATTGAATTCCACTAGTTAGGGAAAGGGAGAGCCAAAAAGGGAATATTATATTAATATTTCCTTAAGACATAAAGTAAGGATAATTATTTTATCCTAAGTTCTGAAGTCGGGGACAAGTGGCCAAAAGTAACTTCCAACATGACAAGTGTCCAGTTGGGGACATGCATACTTATTATCGGGACTCAACTTAGTTGGAAGGAAAAATCATTGTTACGAGACTTATTCCATCTTGCAGAACATCATTTTTGGGGAAAATTGCTTACCTTCATTCTGTAAATCATTCAGCCATGATTCCATGACCATTTTTCCATTTCCAAAGTCTTGTAGCTTTGAACATTCATTTCACTATACCAGAACCCGTATCCATGATTATTCCTTTCCGTGTAGCTGGTTAGAGTGGGAGCGGTATTGAAGAAGCGGGTTGTCATGCCCGTGAGAGGTTGAAGAAGCAGGTTGTCAGGCCCATGAGAAATTCTCTGAGTGGGAGGATTGTTGTGGATCGATTTCTTGAAGGTGCTAAACTACAGTTACAGTGCCCGGAGAATTCTGGTCCGGCCTGTTGCTGAAGCCCTGGAAGGGAAGTGGTGTAGCCGAGGGACTATTGAGCAGAGAAGGTGCACACTTCCTTGGGTGGGATAGGCATGTGGGGAATGAGGGACTGTAAGTTATTGGTTGAGAGAGCACCATGACAGAATCTTTCTTGTTTTCCATGAGCCATAGCCTGGTTAGGAATCCCTTTACCCGGGTGGAGTTCAGTCCCAACTCAGGGGTGACTCACTGTTGAGAGTGATGAACAGTGTAGTCTAAGGCTGGGAGGTTCATAGAAGGTCTACACACAGTCGGAAACATTCATACCAAAGATAAGTACCAATTGTGTATTAAAATGACATGCTACATTGTTATTTAACGTGTTTGATTATGGGTTACCTACAATTCATGCTTTATAATTGTCTGTGTGTTTATGGATATTCCTGTACATAGTGCATTATAGAAGTTGTCGTTATTTCATTATGAAATGGTAAGTTACCGTATGTATTGTTTGTCATGTTACATGTAAAGCTTCCACAAGAGAGTTGTGTGTGAATGAGTAATTACATGCAGTTCGATTTGAATATATGCATACGATTATATGTTTTTTTTATTTGTAAATATTATGTAGTATAACTCAGTAGAATACTGGGTATGTATTGTAAGTTCCACAGTGAGGTAACGAGGGTGTTCCCTGGTGAGTTTTGTGATTTCTCCCGGCCTGAGTGAGTGAGTTAGTGCACGTGCACACATGCATGTGTGCGTGTGTGTGGGGTTGGGGGATGTTACATGGATGCTCTGAAACAAAACACCAATATGATAATGCTTTGGAATGACCCAGAAACTTGGCATTGTTATAACACTTGGTATTGAATGTTTTGCACTCCCAATAGACATCTTAATCCCATTTTTTAGTACACCCAATACTTGGCATTCGGTCATCTTATGGTGATCCTGGTGGTGCTTCAATTTTGAACACTTGTAACAAGCTCGAGCTCTATTTTTTCTATGTAGTGGGGGTAATCCCACATGCATGGAGAGTAAACATATAAATAAACAAATGTTTACAAAATTCATGACGTGTAGTGCATGGTCTTTTGGTCCATGTGGAATTCCTCCTTACCTCTCAAACTTGATGCTTTGGTGCTTGCTATAGGCTCTTGATGCTTGGATTCTTGTTGACTAGCATTTGGTAATGTTGTGTGGCCGCAAACACATGTTGTATGTTCATGGCAGTTGCTGGAGATTGGCTCCCAGCCAATAACTTTTGCTAAAATAATCATTAAGTCTATAAAAGAAAACCGAGAGTATAAAACTTGACCATATACACCAAATATGGCTTTATAATACCATTTCTATTTTCCCAGAAAACTACCTTTTAATCCACAGGCAATGATCCTTACTTAATATCATCTTTAAACATATTTTACTAGTACAAAGGCCAATATATCTCAAACAATGCATCATAGCACTATGTCAAGGGTGTATAGAATAAGAAATTCCACCCTTCCTGTACCTCCTCTCTAATGAGGCGAGTTAAAAGCTCAGCACTACTTCTAGCATATGCAATACCGGTGCTCTGGAAAACCACTTTTTGGTGCTACAAGAATAACGCCATTCCTGCAACAAGGAAAAAATTGAATATTTAGTATTTGGATAAAAACATTGGCTCCTTCTAGGGATGACATGCTCCCTGCGAGATGCCAAGAACAAGCAGACCATTGTGCCTTTTCGTTCTATCCATCTGTGCAACGCAACCTGCAAACTTTTTCCTCTGCAAACATCCACATTTATGCTATGCCTAGTCCATTGGGCTTGTGGAGTCATTCATACTGTCCCCAGATCTCTGCAATCTTTATTTGAATTTTGAACACACTACTAAAAACAAAATTATTGTTGCGAACTAACAAACTGAAAAGATTCTTCATACTCGTATGATGAGCTTATTCTTCTGTCTTATTCCTACTTCTAACAAGTAAAAATTGGCTAATCATGTGAAATCATGCTTCCAGTGAAACAATGATAACATCCAGCCAGATGTAAAAACTCTTTGTATGCAGAATAAGATCAAAGAAAATTTCATTATGTGTAACAAAATTTTAACTTGTAACACATACTTACAACCACCATCTTCTTTGATTCAAAATTTTGCAAGGCTGAAATCTTCTGACAAACATGATTCCATATAAAAATCTACCGGATCATAGAAAAAAGAAGTAGATTGATAACCAAATACGTTTACCTCTACTTGTTACTCAATGTTTACTTCAACTTCTGATGTATGGATGTCATATACAACTTTATGCAAATCTGGATATAGTTGTGAGTTGATTTTACTGTTAATATTTTCTCGATAAGTGATACCAATTTTATGTTCGTGAGGTGCTGCAAACAGAAAAGAAGATCTGAAATCTTCAGCCATATCCATGTAGACAACCACGGGATCATGCCAATTATGTTGTATCTTCAACTGATACAAAAAAAAAAAATATGCTCCTCTGTTATATATGTTCCACTTGTCAAACTACACTCCATTTGATCTGTTGAAAAGAAGGTATGACCAAGATCTGCATTATCATAATCAAAAGCAATAAAATCATCTTGATTCTACTCAGAAATTTCTGGGACAACAACAATGTCATCATGATAATCAACAGGTTGATCTTCTTCTTCCATGTTGCCTTTAGATTCATAATTTCCATGCACTAACTCAGGTTGTTCATAGATGAGTGTTGGGTATGTGTTATATTCGGGCCGACATATTTCCGTCGGGCCGACATATTTCCGGGACCACATGATATTAGGTGGTTTTTCGGCACATGGTTTTTTGCCGATGGTTTTCCATTTCCGGTTAAGGAATTAGGGTTTTGGACTAATTCAGGTCATTGGGTTAGGGTTTTGGATGCCATTGGCTCCTATATGTATATTGTATTGTAAACAATGTAATAGAATGTATGAATATAATATATGTTGGTTTTCCTGGTTTGGGTTTCCAGGTGAAAAATCTCTGTGTAATGTTTGTATTTGCCATTGTATCTTTTCTGTTCTTTTCTAAATATCAGTTTGCAATATATATTGTACAAGATTAGGATTTACAATGAGGAGGTTGAATGCCTTCATGAATCTGCTGGTCAGATTTTGTCACCATAAAGACATCAAGTTCTAAAATGTCAATATTATCATCATTATATTCATCAAATATAGGTTGACTCGGAAAAATTTCGAAGAACCGAAAATCAGAAACCCTTTTCTTCACAGTCATCTTGAAAGGATGAATGCATAAGTTCATCTTGGTTATCATACAAATCTTGACCATAAATCACATATGAGCAGTCATCAAACACATCTATAGTTGTTGGCTTTTCTTCCTCGTTTACAACATGATATAAAGTATCATAGCTACACATTTCAAAATTGGAATGTTGAAAGTCCTTCTGCTGCAAAACAGATTTATGAAAAGATACAACTAACAATAAATCATCTTCGTCTTCCTCTGCCTTATAATCATTTTCATTTGAGATCAAAGTAATAGGTACATAAGGAGAAAGATCTAGATCATTCTTAGTTACACAGTCATTGATATTATCATCGACTATATCTTGAAGATCATCCTCACTAATATGATTTTCATTCTTGCAAACAAAAGAAAAATCTGCTTTCTGTTGAATATGCTTCTCAAATACATCACAACAATTTTCAAAAAGACTTTCAGCTAGAAATTTTTCTTTACAAAATAAATTGAAAGCATCATGAAAACTTTCCGTTGATTTGATACTTGAAGCTGGAACAGATTTGCACCAGTCAAGGGTTGCTCCCTTCAATGAATTTTTGAAAAGATTGATCTGGACATCCTCGTGCAAAATCTGATGTTCATGAACAAACTCATGAAAATCAAGCAGATGTTGGGTCAAAACCTCCCAATCTTCGCCTTTAAATGTAGGAAGGATACCTTCCCATTCATCTATGCTAAGCATTGGGTTTGGAAAACCAAGTACATCTGAAAATTCACAAAAGGCAAACCTTTAAGCCAAAATGGATTCCATACTTGGATCCCCAGGGGAGTCACCTATTAATCTTTAGACAGTGAAGTCGCCATGGTGAAAGATTTGTAGTCAAGCACATGTCCTCTTCTTATTCACCATCAAGAAGTGGATCAGATCGTTGTCATTCTCCCACGGAATATTTCTTCATTGCTTTGTCCTCAACAACGGTGCCAAAAGATGTTAGTCCCTAAAGTTGTGCTTGACTGCTAAGGGCAAGCTAGGGCATCATCAAATTATTGCAATGGTTTTTATGGATAAATGTATATTGGTTTTGAAAAGGTTGGAGGTTTCAGTAGTAAATAAAGAAAGAGAATATCAATCTCTGATTGTAAATAAGTTCTGATCACACTTACTTAGTCAATGGCAGTGAATTTAATAAAACAGATAAAACCATAAGAAAGAAATATGCAAGTGTCCAATCTATTCACTCACATAGGAAGATTCATGATACTAAATGTCATTCATACACAGAGAATAAGGTACTCAAAAACAAGTCTTGGAATGGGAAAGAAATCAGTGAAAGCTTCACTGCCTTATCAACATAACAAGATATATTCAATGCATCACAAAGATAACATGTTTTTTAAAGTAAGAAAAGGAAGAATGAGAGTAGAAGAGAAAGTCTTCTCATCAAAAGGGTTGTAGCATTGAGTGTAAAATGAAAAAGTTCCTGCTTTACAATCATAAAAGAGAGTCTTAGTCTTGCATTCTTGATTTCTAGTGAACCCTCTTGGGCCTTCAGAAACTCTGAATTTCCCCCCTTTTACATGATCTTGTTCATCTAGTATATAGAAATTACATAAGTTACATACATTTATTGTCAACCTAATAATCAGGGACAGAATATAAGTAACTCCTAGAAACCCTGAGGGTGAACATCTACCTTATCTACTTATAGTCAATAGTTGTAATATAAAACCCCAATTTATAGGTACCCAGATCTACACTAGAATAGGTATTTAACAAACAAGTTCCACCTGGAAAATTGGTTGTCTTTTCCTCTGATCCTCAGTGATTGTTCTTATTTTTATCTTGACTCAACAAGTGAACAGGTTGAATAGATAGTTGGTCCAATAGTTGTCCTCCAAACAAATCATTTATGATAAGGTTTAAAACACCATGTAGATTGCTTCTAACATATTCCTTTCATGTACTAGCTGAGCTGCAAAATATTGGTGCTATAATAGGTTTTGGAAGGACCATCATCCTTTGGAGTCTCCATATGTATCATATGCAAATCTGTCACAACCCCCTTACTCATATCTCATAATTTTCATCTTCTTCTGATTAGATATTTTCTCAGACATGCCATGTGTCTCGAACTACTGGAGGTAGTTGAAGCTTATCCCCTAGATCTGGAAATTGATGACCACATGTCTATCTGATTGTCGGTTCTCTGCCTGAAAAAGGGATGCTCTGTCATGTGCTAAACTTGCTTTATGTATTGCACAAGTTGCATTTTTGTATTTTTCCTCCAATTGTAGTGGAACCAACCTGTGTGTTGCCCTTTTCTTTAGAAATATCCACAACCTTTATTTGGATATTAATTGTAGGTAAGAATTGTGATCTTGAAGAAATCCTGACTTGTTTTTGAAAAGAAATATATATATTCGGTAGAGCATCTATATGTTCCATGCCTCGCCACCAATGATATTGACACAGGACATACATCATGTTTCAGAGAGATGCATGCATCTCATTTCTAGACAATACTCAATTTTTTCATCAGTAGTTTCTGGAGCTGCATGTACCAGGTCTCCAATCAGGCTTAAATCTCTTACCCATTCTCAATTTTAAACACAAGAAATACAAGTAACAATTGCACGCCCAAGTGCCCAAATAGATACACAATATTGATCAAACTATGTTGATGATGCTCTTTGCATTTGTTGTCACCATGCTAGAGTTAAATGGGGATGACTGCTCTCTAAAGAAGACTTTTGAGATTCACTTGGAGAATAATATCTTCATCCACTGAGATCAACGTTGGCCATTTCATAGATGGAAATCATAATATCATGGACCCTATGTAAGCTTGTGGCATCTATGGCAATGTTTGAGATCTTCGATGATACACCAGGGCCAAGAGGAAACTCATCCAATGTCATGTTGCTTGTTGTAGAAACCTGAAAATGTTCAAAGCTGTGTTGTTTCCTTACAACTTCCTTTTCCCTTTATTCAACATGTCTTCGAAGAAATTCTCTTTCTATGGTTTCCTCTGTTGAAAATTCCCCTCTAATCACTCGGCCTCGAGAGCACTTTCATCATTATTTGACAGTTGGATGCTCTGAAACAAAACACCAATATGCTAATGCTTTGGAATGACCCAGAAAATTGGCAGTGTTCTAACACTTGGTATTGAATGTTTTTCACTCCCAATTGACATCTTAATCCCAGTTTTTAGTATACCTAATACTTGGCATTTGGCCATCTTATGGCAATCCTGGTGGTGCTTCAATTTTCAACACTTGTAACTAAAATCGAGCTCTATTTTTTCTGTGTAGTGGGGGTAATCCCACATGCATGGAGAGTAAACATGTAAATAAACAAATGTTTACAAACTTCATGACGTGTAGTGCATGGTCTTTTGGTCCATGTGGAATTCCTCCTTACCTCTCAAACTTCACGCTTTGGTGCTTGTTATAGGCTCTTGATGCTTGCATTCTTGTTGACTGGTGTTCAGTAATGTTGTGTGGTTGCAAACCCGTGTTATATGTTGATGGCAGGTGTTGGAGATTGGCTCCCAGCCAATAACTTTTGCTAAAATAATCATTAAGTTCGTAAAAGAAAACCGAGAGCATAAAACTTGACCATATAAACCAAAAATGGCTTTATAATACCATTTCTATTTTTCCAGAAAATTGTCTTTTAATCCACAAGCAATGATCCTTACTTAATATCAGCTTTAAACATGTTTTACTAGTACAAAGGCCAATATATCTCAAACAAGGCATCATAGCACTATGTCAAGGGTGTATATAATAAGAACTTCCACCCTTCCTGTACCTCCTCTCTAATGTGGCAAGTTAAAATATCAGCACTACTTCTAGCATATGCAATATCGGTGCTCTAGAACAACACTTTTCGGTGCTACGGGAATAACACCATTCCTGCAACAAGGAAAAAAATGAATATTTAGTATCTGGATACTAACATTGGCTCCTTCTGGGGATGACATGCTCTCTGTGAGTTGCCAAGAACAAGCAGACCATTGTGCCTTTCTGTTCTATCCATATTTGCAACACAACCTGCAAACTTTTTCCTCTACAAACATCCACATTTATGCTATGCCTAGTCCATTGGGCTTGTGGAGTCATTCATACTATAACCAGATCTCTTCGATCTTTATTTGAATTTTGAACACACTACTGAAAACAAAATTATTGTTGCGAACTAACAGACTGAAAAGAATCTTCATACTTGTATGATGAGCTTATTCTTCTATCTTATTCCTACTTCTAACCAGTAAAAACTAGCTAATCATGTGAAATCATGCTTCCAATGAAACCATGATAACATCCAGCCAAATGTAAAAAATCCTTGTATGCAGAATAAGATCAAAGAAAACTTCATTATGTGTAACAGAATTTCAACTTGTAACGCATACTTACAACCACCATCTTCTTTGATTCAAAATTTTGCAAGGCTAAAATCTTCTGAGAAACATGATTCCATATAAAAATCTACCAGATCATAGAAAAAATAAGTAGATTGATAACCAAATACGTTTACCTCTACTTGCTACTCAATGTTTACTTCAACTTCTGATGTATGGATGTCATATACAACTTTCTGCAAATATGGATATAGTTGTGAGTTGATTTTACTGTTAATTACTTCTTGTTTAATATCTTCTCCGTAAGCGATACCAATTTTGTGTTCATGAGGTGTTGCAAACATAAAAGAAGATCTGAAATCTTTAGCCATATCCATGTAGACAACCACAGGATCATGTCAATTATGTTGCATCTTTAACTAATACAAAAAAACTTTTCTGCTCCTCTGTGATATCTGTTCCACTTGTCAAACTAAACTCCATATGAACTTTTGAAAAGAAGGTATGACCAAGATCTGCATTATCATAATCAAAAGCAATAAAATCATCTTGATTCTGCTCAGAAATTTTTGGGACAACAACAATGCCATCATTATAATCAATAGGTTGATCTTCTTCTTCCATGTTGCCTTCAGATTCATAATTTCCATGCACTAGCTTAGGTTGTTCGTAGATGAGGATTTGAATTCCTTCATGAATCTGCTGGTCAGATTTTGTTGCCATAAAGACATCAAGATCTAAAATGTCAATATTATCATCACTATACTCATCAAATATAGGCTGACTCAGAAAAATTTCTGAGAACTGAAAATCAGAAACCTTTTCTTCACAATCATCTTGAAAGTATGAATGCATAAATTCAACTTGGTTATCATACGAAACGTGACCATAAAGCACATATGAACAGTCATCAAACACATTTATAGCTGTTGGTTTTTCTTCCTCTTTTACAGCATGATATAAAGTATCATAGTTACACATTTCAAAATTGGAATGTTGAAAATCCTTCTGTTGCAAAACATATTTATGAAAAGATGCAGCTAACAATAAATCATCTTCTTCTTCCTCTGCCTTATAATCCTTTTCATTTGAGATCAAAGTAATAGGTACATAAGGAGAAAGATCTAGATCATTCTCAGTTACACAATCATTGATATTCTCATCGACTATATCTTGAAGATCATCCTCACTAACATGATTTTCATTCTTGCAAACAGAAGAAAAATCTTCTTTTTGTTGAATATGCTTCTCAAATACATCACAACAATTTTCAAAAAGAATTTCAACTTGGAATTTTTCTTTACAAAATAAATTGAAAGCGTCATGAAAACTTGCCAATGATTTGATACTTGAAGCTGGAAGAGATTTTCACCAGTCAAGGGCTTCTCCCTTCAATGAATATCTAAAAAGCTTGATATGGACATCCTCATGCACAATCTGATCTTCATGAACAAACTCATGAAAATCCAGCATATGCTCGGTCGAAACCTCCCAATATTTGCCTTTAAATGTAGGAAAGATAAAGATACCTTCCCATTCATCTCTGCTAAGCATTGGGTTTGGAAACCAACTACATCTGAAAATTCACAAAAGGAAAACCTTTGAGCCAAAATGGCTTCCATACTTGAATCCCCAGTGGAGTCACATATTAATCTTTAGACAGTGGAGTCGTCATGGTGAAATATCTATAGTCAAGCACATGTCCTCTTCGTGTTCACCATCAAGAAGCGGATCTTATCGTTGTCGTTCTCCCAGGGAAGATTTCTTCACTGCTTTGTCCCCGACAATGGTGCCAAAAGATGTTAGTCCCTAAAGTTGCACTTGACTACTAAGGGAAAGCTAGGACATCATCAAATTATTTCAATGGTTTTTATGGATAAATGTATATTGGTTTTTGAAAAGGTTGGAGGTTTCATTAGTAAATAAAGAAAGAGAATATCAATCTCTAATTGTAAATAAGTCATGATCACACTTACTTAGTCAATGGAAGTCAATTTAATAAAATAGATAAAACCATAAGAAAGAAATATGCAAGTGTCCAATATGTTCACTCACGTAGGAAGATTCATGATCCTAAATGTCATTCAGAAACAGAGAATAAGGTACTCAAAAACAAGTCTTGCAATGGGAAAGAAATCGGTGAAATCTTCATTGCCTTATCAACATAACAATATATATCCAATGCATCGCAAAGATAACATGTTTTTTAAAGTAAGAAAATGAAGAATGAGAGTAGAAGAGAAAGTCTACTCATCAAAAGGGTTGTAGCATTGAGTGTAAAATGAAAAATTTCATACTTTACAATCATAAAAGAGAGTCTCAGTCATGCATTCCTGATTTCTATTGAACCCTCTCGGGCCTTCAGAAACTCTGAATTTCCCCCCTTTTACATGATCTTGTTCATCTAATATATAGAAATTACATAAGTTACATACATTTATTGTCAACCTGATCATCAGAGACAAATTATAAGTAACTCCTAGAAACCCTGAGGGTGAACTTATACCTTATCTACTTATAGTCAATAGTTGCAACAAGTAACCCCAATTTCTAGGTACCCAAATCTACACTAGAATAGGTCTTTAACAAACAAGTTCCACATGGAAAATTGGTTGCCTTTTCCTCTGATCCTCAGTGATTGTTCTGATTTCTATGTTGACTCAACAAGTGAACAGGTCGAATAAATAGTTGGTCCAATAGTTTTCCTCCAAACAGAGAATTTTTGATAAGGTTTAAAATACCCTCTAGATTGCTTCTAACATATTCCTTTCACATACTAGCTGAGCTGCAAAATATTCATGCTATAATAGGTTCTGGAAGGACCATCATCTTTTGGAGTCTCCATATGTATCATATGAAAATCTGTCACAACCCCCTTACTCATATCTCATAATTTTCATCTTCCTCGGATTAGATATTTTCTCAGACATGCCATGTGTATCGAACTATTGGAGGTCGTTGAAGCTTATACCCTGGATCTGGAAACTGATGACCACATCTCTATCTAACTGTTGGTTCTTTGCCTGAAAAAGGGATGCTCTGTCATGTGCTAAACTTTCTTTCTGTATTGCACAAGCTGCATTTTTGTATTCTTCCTCAAGTTGCAGTTGAACCAACCTGTGTGTTGCTCTTTTCTTTAGAAATCTCCACAACCTTTATTTGGATATTAATTGTAGGTAAGGATTGTGATCTTGAAGCAATCTTGGCTTGTTTTTGAAAATAAAGATATATATTCGATAGAGAATCTATCTTTTCCATGCCTCACCACCAATTATACTGACACGGGACATCCATCATGTTTCAGAGAGATGCATGCATCTCATTTCTAGACAATACTCAATTTTTTCATCAGTAGTTTCTGGAGCTGCATGTACCAGGTCTCCAATCAAGCTTAAATGTCTTATCCATTCTCAATTTTAAACACAAGAAATACAAGTAACAACTACACCCCCAAGTGCCCAAATAGATACACAATATTGAATAAACTATGTTGATGATTCTCTTTGCATTTGTTGTCACCATGCTAGAGTTAAATGGGGATGTCTGCTCTCCGAAGAAGCCTTTCGAGATTCACTTGGAGAATAATATATTCATCCACTAAGATCAACGTTGGCCATTGCATAGATGGAAATCATAAGATCATGGACCCTAGGTAATCGTGTGGCATCTATGGCAACGTTTGAGATCTTCGATGATACATCAAGGCCAAGAGGAAACTCATACAATGTCATGTTGCTTGTTGTAGAAACCTAAAAACGTTCAAAGTTGTGTTATTTCCTTACAACTTCCTTTTCCCTTTATGCAACATGTCTTCGAAGAAATTCTCTTTCTATGGTTTCCTCTGTTGAAAATTCCCCTCTAATCACTCGGCCTTGAGAGCACTTTCATCATTATTTGACAGTTGGATGCTCTGAAACAAAACACAAATATGTTAATGCTTTGGAATGACCCAGAAACTTGGCGTAGTTCTAACACTTGGTATTGAATGTTCTGTGCTCCCAATCGACATAGTAATCCCAGTTTTTAGTATACCCAATACTTGGCATTCATTCGTCTTATGGCGATCATGGTGGTGCTTCAATTTTCAACACTTGTAACTAAGCTCGAGCTCTATTTTTTCTGTGTAGTGGGGGTAATGCCACATGCATGGAGAGTAAACATATAAATAAACAAATGTTTACAAACTTCATGACGTGTAGTGCATGGTCTTTTGGTCCATGTGGAATTCCTCCTTACCTCTCAAACTTGACGCTTTGGTGCTTGCTATAGGCTCTTGATGCTTGGATTTTTGTTGACTGGTGTTCGGTAATGTTGTGTGGTTGCAAACCCGTGTTGTATGTTGATGGAAAGTGTTGGATATTGGCTCCTCGCCAATAAATTTTGCTAAAATAATCATTAAGTCTGTAAAATAAAACCGAGAGCATAAAACTTGACCGTATAAACCAAAAATGGCTTTATAATACCATTTATATTTTGCCAGAAAATTGCCTTTTAATCCACATGCAATGATCCTTACTTAATATCAGCTTTAAACATATTTTACTAGTACAAAGGCCAATATATCTCAAACAAGGCATCATATAAATATGTCAAGGGTGTATAGAATAAGAACTTCCACCCTTCCTGTACCTCCTCTCTAATGAGGTGAGTTAAAATCTCAGCACTACTTCTAGCATATGAAATATCGGTGCTCTAGAACAACACTTTTCGGTGCTACAGGAATAACCCCATTCCTGCAACAAGGAAAAAATTGAATATTTAGTAGTTGGATACTAACATTGGCTCCTTCTGGGGATGACATGCTCCCTGCAAGCTGCCAAGAACAAGAAGACCATTGTGCCTTTATGTTCTATCCATCTATGCAACGCAACCTGTAAAATTTTTCCTCTGCAAACATCCACATTTATGCTATGCCTAGTCCATTGGGCTTGTGGAGTCATTCATTTTGTCACTAGATCTCTGCGATCTTTATTTGAATTTTGAGCACGCTACTGAAAAAAAAATTACTGTTGCGAACTAACAAACTGAAAATAATCTTCATACTCATATGATGAGCTTATGTCTTATTCCTACTTCTAACCAGTAAAAACTAACTAATCATGTGAAATCATGCTTCCAATGAAACCATGATACCGTCTAGCCGACTGTAAAAACTCCTTGTATGCAGAATAAGATCAAAGAAAAATTCATTTTGTGTAACATAATTTCAATTTGTACCACATACTTACAACCACCATCTTCTTTGATTCGAAATTTTGCAAGGCTAAAATCTTCTGAGAAACATGATTCCATATAAAAATCTATTGGATCATAGAAAAAAGAAGTAGATTGATAACCAAATATGTTTACCTCTACTTGCTGCTCAATGTTTACTTCAACTTCTGATGTATGGATGTCATATACAACTTTCTACAAATCTGGATATAGATGTGAGTTGATTTTACTGTTAATTACTTCTTGTTTAATATCTTCTCCGTAAGCGATACCAATTTTTTGTTCATGAGGTGCTGCAAACAGAAAAGAAGATCTGAAATCTGCAGCCATATCCATGTAGACAACCACAGAATCATGCCAATTATGTTGCATCTTCAACTGATACAAAAAACATTTATTCTCCTCTGTGATAAATGTTCCACTTCTCAAACTACACTCCATCTAATCTGTTGAAAAGAAGGTATGACCAAGATTTGCTTTATCATAATCAAAAGAAATAAAATCATCTTAATTCTGCTTAGAAATTTCTAGGACAACAACAATGTCATCATGATAATCAACAGGTTGATCTTCTTCTTCCATGTTGCCTTCAGATGCATAATTTCCATGCACTAGCTCAGGTTGTTCATAGATGAGGACTTGAATTCCTTCACGAATCTGCTAGTCAGATTCTGACACCATAAAGACATCAGGCTCTAAAATGTGAAGATTATCGTCACTATACTCATCAAATATAGGCTGACTTGGAAAAATTTCTGAGAACTGAAAATCAGAAGCCTTTTCTTCACAGTCATATTGAAAGGATGAATTCATAAGTTCAGCTTGGTTATCATATGAATCTGGACCATAAAGCACATATGAACAATCATCAAACACATCTATAGCTGTTGGTTTTTCTTTCTCATTTACAACACGATATAAAGTATCATAGTTACACATTTCAAAATCAGAATGTTGAAAATCCTTCTGCTGCAAAACAAATTTATGAAAAGATACAGCTAACAATAAATCGTCTTCTTCTTCCTCTGCCTTATAATCCTTTTCATTTGAGCTCAAAGTAATAGGTAAATAAGGAGAAAGATCTAGATCATTCTCGGTTACACAGTCATTGATATTCTCATCGACTATATCTTGAAGATCATCCTCACTAACATGATTTTCATTCTTGCAAACAGAAGAAAAAATTGCTTTCTGCCGAATATGCTTCTCAAATACATCACATCAATTTTCAAAAAGGCTTTCAGCTGGAAATTTTTCTTTACAAAATAAATTGAAAGCATCATGAAAACTTGCCAATGGTTTGATACTTGAAGCTCGAAGAGATTTGCACCAGTCAAGGGTTGCTCCCTTCAATGAATATCTGAAAAGATTGATTTGGACATCCTCATGCACAATATGATGTTCATGAACAAACATGAAAATCCATCAAATGCTCGGTCGAAACCTCCTAATCTTCGCCTTTAAATGTAGGAAGGATACCTTCCCATTCATCTCTGCTAAGCATTGGGTTTGGAAAACCAACTACATCTGAAAATTCACAAAAGGAAAACCTTTGAGCCAAAATGGCTTCCATACTTAGATCCCCAATGGAGTCACCTATTAATCTTTAGACAGTGGAGTCGCCATGGTGAAAGATCTGCAATCAAGCACATGTCCTCTTCTTGTTCACCATCAAGAAGTGGATCAGATCGTTGTTGTTCTCCCAGGGAAGATTTCTTCATTGCTTCATCCCCGACAACGGCGCCAAAATATGTTAGTCCCTAAAGTTTCACTTGTTTGCTAAGGGCAAGCTAGGGAATCATCAAATTATTGCAATGGTTTTTTTGGATAAATGTATATTGGTTTTTGCAAAGGTTGGAGGTTTCAGCAGTAAATAAAGATGGAGAATATTAATC
This sequence comes from Picea sitchensis, assembly GCA_010110895.2. Taxonomy (NCBI): domain Eukaryota; kingdom Viridiplantae; phylum Streptophyta; class Pinopsida; order Pinales; family Pinaceae; genus Picea; species Picea sitchensis. The sequence continues at coordinate 8,943 of SNQJ01S0121908.1, read as the reverse complement.
TCTGATTGTAAATAAGTTCTGATCACACTCACTAAGTCAATGGAAGTCAATTTAATAAAACAGATAAAACCATAAGAAATAAATATGCAAGTGTCCAATCTGTTCACTCACATAGGAAGATTCATGATCCTAAATGTCATTCAAAAATATAGAATAAGGTACTCAAAAACAATTCTTGGAATGGCAAAGAAATCAGTGAAATCTTCACTGCCTTATCAATATAACAAGATATATTCAATGCATCACAAAGATAACATGTTTTTTAAAGTAAGAAAAGGAAGAATGAGAGTAGAAGAGAAATTTTGCTCATCAAAGGGGTTGTAGCATTGAGTGTAAAATGAAAAAGTTCATGCTTTACAATCATAAAAGAGAGTCTCAGTCCTGCATTCCTGATTTCTATTGAACCCTCTCGGGCCTTCAGAAACTCTGAATTTCCCCCCTTTTACATGATCTTATTCATCTAATATATAGAAATTACATAATTTACATACATTTATTGTCAACCTGATCATCAGGGACAAATTATAACTAAGTCCTAGAAACCCTGAGGGCGAACTTCTACCTTATCTATTTATAGTCAATAGTTGCAACAAAAAACCCCAATTTCTAGGTACCCAGATCTACACTAGAATAGGTCTTTAACAAACAAGTTCAACCTGGAAAATTGGTTGTCTTTTTCTCTGATCCTCAGTGATTGTTCTGATTTCTATCTTGACTCAATAAGTGAACAGGTCAAATAGATAGTTGGTCCAATAGTTGTCCTCCAAACAGAGCATTTCTGATAAGGTTTAAAATACCATGTAGATTGCTTCTAACATATTCCTTTCACGTACTAGTTGAGCTGCAAAATATTCATGCTATAATAGTTTCTGGAAGGGCCATCATCCTTTGGAGTCTCCATATGTATCATATGCAAATCTGTCACAACCCCCTTACTCATATCTCATAATTTTCATCTTCTTCCGATTAGATATTTTCTCATACATTCCATGTGTCCCAAACTACTGGAGGTCGTTGAAGCTTATCCTCTGGATATGGAAACTGGTGACCACATGTCTATCTAACTGTTGGTAATCTACCTAAAAAACGGATGCTCTGTCATGTGCTAAACTTGCTTTCTGTATTGCACAATTTGCATTTTTGTATTCTTCCTCCAGCTGCAGTGGAACCAACATATGTGTTGTCCTTTTCTTTAGAAATCTCCACGACCTTTATTTGGATATTAATTGTAGGTAAGGATTGTGATATTGAAGCAATCTCGACTTTTTTTTGAAAAGAAAGATATATATTCGATAGATCATCTATCTATTCCATGCCTCGCCACCAATGATATTGACACATGACATCCATCATGTTTCAGAGAAATGAATGCATCTCATTTCTAGACAATACTCAATTTTTTCATCAGTAGTTTATGGTGCTGCATGTACCAGGTCTCCAATCAGGCTTAAATGTCTTACCATTCTCAATTTTAAACACAAGCAACACAAGTAACAACTGCACCCCCAAGTGCCCAAATAGATACACAATATTGATCAAACTATGTTGATGATGCTCTTTGCATTTGTTGTCACCATGCTAGAGTTAAATGGGGATGACTTTTCTCCGAAGAAGACTTTTGAGATTCACTTGGAGAATAATATCTTCATCCACTGAGATCGTCATTGGCCATTGCATAGATGGAAATCATAAGATCATGGACCCTAGGTAAGCTTGTGGCATCTATGGCAACGTTTGAGATCTTTGATGATACACCAGGGCCAAGAGGAAATTCATCCAATTTCATGTTGCTTGTTGTAGAAACCTGAAAATGTTCAAAGTTGTGTTGTTTCCTTACAACTTCCTTTTTCCTTTCTGCAACATCTCTTCGAAGAAATTCTCTTTCTATGGTTTCCTCTGTTGAAAATTCCCCTCTAATCACTCACCCTCGGGAGCACTTTCATCATTATTTGACAATTGAATGCTCTGAAACAATACAACAATATGGTAATGCTTTGGAATGACCCGAAAACTTGGCGTTGTTCTAACACTTGGTATTGAATGTTTTGCGCTCCCAATCGAAATATTAATCCCAATTTTTAGTATACCTAATACTTGGCATTCATATGTCTTATGGCGATCCTAGTGGTGCTTCAATTTCCAACACTTGTAACTAAGCTCGAGCTCTATTTTTTCTGTGTAGTGGGGGTAATCCCACATGCATGGAGAGTAAACATCTAAATAAACAAATGTTAACAAACTTCATGACTTGTGGTGCATGGTCTTTTGGTCCATGTGGAATTGCTCTTTACCTCTCAATCTTGAAGCTTTGGTGCTTACTATAGGCTCTTGATTCTTGGATTCTTGTTGACTTGTGTTCGGTAATGTTGTGTGGCTGCAAACCAGTGTTGTATGTTGATGTCAGGTGCTGGAGATTCCCTCCTGGCGAATAACGTTTTATAAAATAATCATTAAGTTTGTAAAAGAAAACTGAGAGCATAAATCTTGAGCATATAAACCAAAAATGGATTTATAATACCATTTCTATTTTGCCAGAAAACTTCATTTTAATCCACAGGCAATGATCCTTACTTAATATCATCTTTAAACATATTTTACTAGTACAAATGCCAATATATCTCAAACAAGGCATCATAGCACTATGTCAAGGGTGTATAGAATAAGAACTTCCACCCTTCATGTACCTCCTCTCTAATGAGGCGAGTTAAAATATCAGCACTACTTCAAGCATATGCAATATCGGTGCTCTGGAACAACACTTTTCGGTGCTAAAGGAATAACCTCATTCCTGCAACAAGGAAAAAATTGAATATTTAGTATCTGGATACTAATATTGGCTCCTTCTAGGGATGACATGCTCCCTGTGAGCTGCCAAGAACAAGAAGACCATTGTGCCTTTCCATTCTATCCATCTGTGCAACACAACCTGCAAACTTTTGCTTCTGCAAACATCCACATTTATGCTATGTCTATTCCATTGGGCTTGTGGAGTCATTCATACTGTCACCAGATCTCTGCAATCTTTATTTGAATTTTGAACACACTACTGAAAACAAAATTACCGTTGCGAACTAACAAACTGAAAAGAATATTCATACTCGTATGATGAGCTTATTCTTTTTTCTTATTCCTACTTCTAACCAGTAAAAACTGGCTAATCATGTGAAATCATGCTTCCAGTGAAAGCATGATAACATCCAGCCGAGTGTAAAAAATCCTTGTATGCAGAATAAGATCAAAGAAAACTTCATTGTGTGTAACAAAATTTTAACTTGTAACACATACTTACAACCACCATCTTCTATGATTTAAAATTTTGCAAGGCTGAAATCTTCTGAGAAACATGATTCCATATAAAATTCTACCGGATCATAGAAAAAAGTAGATTGATAACCAAATATGTTTACCTCTACTTGTTTCTCAATGTTTACTTCAACCTCTGATGTATGGATGTCATATACAACTTTCTGCAAATCTGGATATAGATGTGAGCTGATTTTACTGTTAATTACTTCTTGTTTATTATCTTCTCTGTAAGCGATATCAATTTTCTATTCATGAGGTGTTGCAAACAGAAAAGAAGATATGAAATCTTCAGCCATATCCATGTAGACAACCACAAGATCATGCCAATTATGTTGCATCTTCAACTGATACAAAAACCTTTTCTGCTCCTCTGTGATATTTGTTCCATTTGTCAAACTACACTCCATTTGATCTATTGAAAAGAAGGTATGACCAAGATCTGCATTATCATAATCAAAAGAAATAAAATCATCTTGATTATGCTCAGAAATTTCTGTGACAACACCAATGTCATCATGATAATCAATAGGTTGATCTTCTTCTTCCATGTTGCCTTCAGATGCATAATTTCCATGCACTAGCTCAGGTTCTTCATAGATGAGGAGTTGAATGCCTTCACGAATCTGTTGGTCAGATTTTGTCACCATAAATACATCAGGCTCTAAAATTTAAAGATTATAATCACTATACTCATCAAATATAGGTTGACTCAGAAAATTTTCTAAGAACTGAAAATCATAAACCTTTTCTTCACAGTCATTGAAAGGATGAATGCATAAGTTCAGCTTGGTTATCATACGAATATTGACCATAAAGCACATATGAACAATGATCAAACACATCTATAGTTGTTGGTTTTTCTTCCTCGTTTACAGCATGATATAAAGTATCATAGTTAAACATTTCAAAATCGGAATGTTGAAAATCCTTCTGCTACAAAATAGATTTATGAAAAGATACAACTAACAATAAATCATCTTCTTCTTCCTTTGCATTATAATCCTTTTCATTTGAGCTCAAAGTAATAGGTACATAAAAAGAAAGATCTAGATCATTCTCAGTTACACATTCATTGATATTCTCATTGACTATATCTTGAAGATCATCCTCACTAACATGATTTTCATTCTTGCAAACAGAAGAAAAAACTGCTTTCTGCTGAATATGCTTCTCAAATACATCACAACAATTTTCAAAGAGACTTTCAGCTGGAAATGTTTCTTTACAATATAAATTGAAAGCATCATGAAAACTTGCCAATGATTTAATACTTGAAGTTGGAAGAGATTTGCACCAATCAAGGGTTGCACCCTTCAATGAATATCTGAAAAGCTTGATATGGACATCCTCATGCACAATCTGATGTTCATGAAAAAACTCATGAAAATTCAGCAAGTGCTCGGCCGGAACCTCCCAATATTCACCTTTAAATGTAGGAAGGATACCTTCCCATTCATCTCTGCTAAGAATTGGGTTTGGAAAACCAACTACATTTGAAAATTCACAAAAGGAAAACCTTTGAGCCAAAATGGCTTCCATAATTGGATCCCCAGTGGAGTCACCTACTAATATTTAGACAGTGGAGTCGCCATGGTGAAAGATCTGCAGCCAAGCACATGTCCTCTTCTCGTTCACCATCAAGAAGTAGATCTGATCGTTGTCATTCTCCCAAGGAATATCTCTTCACTGCTTCGTCCCTGACAACGGCACCAAAAGATGTTAGTCCCTAAAGTTGCACTTGACTACTAAGGGCAAGCTAGGGCATCATCAAATTATTGCAATGGTTTTTATGGATAAATGTATATTGGTTTTTGAAAAGGTTGGAGGTTTCAACAGTAAATAAGAAAGAGAATATCAATCTCTGATTGTAAATAAGTTATGATCACACTCACTTAAATAATGGCAATCAATTTAATAAAACAGATAAAACCATAAGAAAGAAATATGCAAGTGTCCAATCTGTTCACTCACATAGGAAGATTCATGATCCTAAATGTCATTCAGAAATAGAGAATAAGGTACTCAAAAACAAGTCTTGGAAAGGGAAAGAAATCAGTGAAATCTTCACTCCCTTATCAACATAGCAAGATATATTCAATGCATCGCAAAGATAACATGTTTTTTAAAGTAAGAAAAGAAAGAATGAGAGTAGAAGAGAAAGTTTAATCATCAAAATGGTTGTAGCATTGAGTGTAAAATGAAAAAGTTCCTGCTTTACAATCATAAAAGAGAGTCTCGGTCCTGCATTCTTGATTTCTATTGAACCCTCTCGGGCCTTCAGAAACTCTGAATTTCCCCCCTTTTACATGATCTTGTTCATCTAATATATAGAAATTACATAAGTTACATACATTTATCGTCAACTTGATCATCAGGGACAGATTATAACTAAATCCTAGAAACACCGAGGGTGAACTTCTACCTTATCTACTTATAGTCAATAGTTGCAATAGAAAACCCCAATTTCTAGGTACCCAGATCTACACTAGAACATGTCTTTAACAAACAAGTTCCACTTGGAAAATTGGTTGTCTTTTCCTCTGATCCTCAATGATTGTTCTGATTTCTATCTTGACTCAACAAGTGAACAGGTCGAATAGATAGTTGGTCAAATAGTTGTCCTCCAAATAGAGCATTTATGATAAGGTTTAAAATACCCTGTAGATTGCTTCTAACATATTCCTTTCACGTACTAGCTGAGATGAAAAATATTTGTGTTATAATAGGTTCTGGAAGGACCACCATCCTTTGGAGTCTCCGTATGTATCATATGCAAATCTGTCACAACCCCCTTATTCGATAGAGCATCTATATGTTCCATGCCTCGCCACCAATGATACTGACACATGACATCCATCATGTTTCAGAGAGATGCATGCATCTCATTTCTAGACAATACTCAATTTTTTCTTCAGTAGTTTCTAGAGATGCATGTACCAGGTCTCCAATCAGGCTTAAATGTCTTACCCATTCTCAATTTTAAACACAAGCAATACAAGTAACAACTGCACCGCCAAGTGCCCAAATAGATACACAATATTGATCAAACTCTATTGATGATGCTCTTTGCATTTGTTGTCACCATGCTAGAGTTAAATGGGGATGAATGCTCTCTGAAGAAGACTTTCGAGATTCACTTGGAGAATAATATCTTCATCCACTGAGATCATCATTGGTCATTGCATAGATGGAAATCATAAGATCATGGACCCTAGGTAATCTTGTGGCATCTATGGCAACGTTTGATATCTTCGATGATACACCAGGTCCAAGAAGAAACTCATCCAATGTCATGTTGCTTGTTGTAGAAACCTAAAAACGTTCAAAGCTGTTTTGCTTCCTTACAACTTCCTTTTCCCTTTTTGCAAAATCTCTTCGAAGAAATTCTCTTTCTATGGTTTCCTCTGTTGAAAATTCCCCTCTAATCACTCGGCCTCGGGAGCACTTTCATCATTATTTGACAGTTGGATGCTCTGAAACAAAACACCAATATGCTAATTCTTTGGAATGACCCAGAAACTTAGCGTTGTTCTAACACTTGGTATTGAATGTTTTGCACTCCCAATCGACATCTTAATCCCAATTTTTAGTATACCCAATACTTGGCATTTAGTTGTCTTATGGCGATCCTGGTGGTGCTTCAATTTTCAACACTTGTAACTAAGCTCGAGCTCTATTTTTTCTGTGTAGTGGGGGTAATCCCACATGCATGGAGAGTAAACATCTAAATAAACAAATGTTTACGAACTTCATGATGTGTAGTGCATGGTCTTTTGGTCCATGTGGAATTCCTCCTTACCTCTCAAACTTGACACTTTGGTGCTTGCTATAGGCTCTTGATGCTTGGATTCTTGTTGACTAGTGTTCAGTAATGTTGTGTGGCTGCAAAACCATGTTGTATGTTGATGGAAGGTGTTGGATATTGGCTCCCAGCCAATAAATTTTTCTAAAATAATCATTCAGTCTGTAAACGAAAACCGAGAGCATAAAACTTGACCATATAAACCAAAAATGGCTTTATAATACCATTTCTATTTTTCTAGAAAATTGCCTTTTAATCCACAGGCAATGATCCTTACTTAATATCAGCTTTAAACATATTTTACTAGTACAAAGGCCAATATATCTCAAACTCGGCATCATAGCACTATGTCAAGGGTGTATAGAATAAGAACTTCCACCCTTCCTGTACCTCCTCTCTAATGAGGCGAGTTAAAAGCTCAGCACTACTTCTAGCATATGCAATACCAGTGCTCTGGAATAACACTTTTCGTTGCTACAGGAATAACCCCATTCCTGCAACAAGGAAAAAATTGAATATTTAGTATCTGGATACTAACACCTTCTATCAAAGTACAAATTGTGTGATAACGAGGCTCTTTCCTCGACTCCTTTTATGGGTCTTCATTTTCTCTCAATTTCTCCTTTGATCTGATCTTTGAGTTAGAGCCTTCAACCTCCCTGAATGGTTTGAGATTGCTTGGTAGAGTGACCATGAGGAGGGTCATATTGCAAGAGATATCAATGACTTTCTCTTTTAGCCTCGCAAATCTCTCCTCTATTGGATCTTGAGGGTTGTTGTGAACAAACTCATCTGCCATGGCTAGGGTTCTGCGACTTTTGTTTTAAGCCAATTCCTAGATCCTACAACTTTCCACAAATATCCCAAAGAAAATTGATCTAATACCAATATGATATGTAAACTGTCATGGAAATTCCAATGGAATAGTTCATCACGATAAATCTTGCAATATGTTGAAATCTTTAATATACTAGTTTATTTCCTTATATCTCACATTTGTTATCTCTAGCTTATTGATCTATTTTTATAGAAAATAACTAAAATACAAAAATAAAATAATAGAGAAATGAAACAATGACATCCACACAAACAAATACAATATCAACCATGGGAAACCCAATACAAGAGAAAACTCATCTCGAAGGTGAGGCGTATGCTCTGCTCTCTTTGCTTCAATTATCAAAATGCAAATACAAAATAATTGGAATTCACTATGGATTTTCCTATGACATTGTGGCCTGAAAGGCTACTAAAAAATCTTCCTCCTCCTTTTTTATGCTCTCAAAATACCACTCCTAAGTTCTCTTCTCAATTAAAGAATAAATACATTTCTAAATAATGGAACCCCTTCTCCTTCCAGTGACCCGATATTTTGTAAAAATTTCGATACAAATTAATGTATTCCTGCGATTCTCCTGATCTAACAAGTTCTGCCTTTGTTAAATACATAATCACTTCTACTATTACTTTTGCAGAAGCAATTAAACCACGATCACAACCACAATGCACAAAGTGAAATATCAATAACACACAACACAAAATTTTTACCGGGAAAACGTAAAGCTAAAAACCCCACTATCATATATTATGTATATCATGAATCATGAAACAATCTCGTACAAAACTCTAATCCAAGAGATCTCAGTACCATACAATCGTCTCACACTGTCATACACAAATTAGCAAATACATGCGCCAATTTCCGTGTCCAGATAGCCTGCCTCCTCTGCACAAACTTTGCAATCCGAATTCTCACAATGAATCGAATGAATCGTTTGCACATGCTCATAAGCATATCCACTGCATGTGTGAACAAATCACAACTGATAGCCAAC
>SNQJ01S0121906.1:26971-42501 GCA_010110895.2 Picea sitchensis | reverse complement strand
ATTGTGATTTCATTGTAAATCTAGACCGTTCATTATAAGGTCGCAGATCTAACAATAGAGATTATGTTAGGGTTTTTTTCCCTAGAAGGCAACCCTCTTTTATGAGGGAAATGTATTGCGGCTATGCATGATGGTGAGTATTGTATTCTGAGAGAGGAGAATGTGAGATAAAGAAGAGGAAGTTATAGTGGGTTTTACTGTAGGTTGTATCCCTTCATTTGTTAGATAATAATAAAGAAATGACCTGGCAATTTCTCTGGTGGATGTAGCCCACACTAGGTGAACCACGTAAATCTGTGTCTCTCTTGTATTGTGTATCTTCTGTGTTTTGTTTCCGCATTTGTTTTATTTTATTGCTCCGTGGTCCTATTTTTCTAATAGACACAAGATCCTAAAAATACATATCTAGTACACATCATGGGGATTATTCCCTAAAAAATACACAGAAAGTGCCCCTGGCACATAAGTGGTCCATCATAAGCTAAGGGAGGGGCTTGTTGGCCCTGCCATAGTGAACCACAACATTTTCCAAACACTGGAAGAGTTGGACCCAGTTCTGTGGAAACCCAACTACATGAGGTTTCATCGATGGTGGGAGATCCTCGATCTCTACCATAAGGACTGCACGAGTGAGCGTGGTGAGGTTTCGCTCTACCTATCTCAAAACTCTCTCAGACTTTCTAGATGGAGGTCCCCCTATTGTTGTTACTGGTTTGACAGATGTGGCTGGTATTGCCTCTAGTCGAGGATGCCACCTAGTCCTCAATAAGTCTGTTGGATGCACTAGCCCCACATTTGTACATAAACAGATACATAGTTGTTAGATACTCAGATTCCCATAAAAAAATGATATATATAAAAAGAAATAAAAAATAAATAACATTAAAAAAAAAACGTACCTATCTCTCCTCGCTCTTCTTTGGGAGGTATGGGCATGTCTGGGTCCCTAGAAAAGTTGATCCTGGCATAGGGGTAGTCCTCTATCGCCAGAATCTGTCATGGCCACTAGTAAAAAAATGTGTCATCAAAGGCCTCTATGGTCCTTCCTCCCCCCTGTCACGACAACAACGCTACCCATCTACACACTGTCGAGAGGGAGGCAGCATGCCCTCGCACTGTCTCTCATGGACTAAGACTGGGAACCCTCTCGAAGAAGAATGAGCACAAAATGGTCCCAAATCCAAAGTTTTTGTTGTCCCACCCATGACACTCCGTGAGTTGTCTTTTCATGCATTCTAGCATGGTCGTGCTCCAATCAAATATCTGTACATTCAAGCACTGCACTGCACAATGTATGTGCACCCGAGAGGTTTGATGTAAAGCTATGGATCCAGTGATCTTCCCAATGAGTAAAAATATCACTTTGAGTGATAGGTTGGTAATCCTGTTAATTGGCACCTGAGAACCTACTTTATCAGTGCCATCCTCGTAATGGATCCCAATCATCTTTGCAATGTTGTGAGGCCCGGGGGGGAAAGCACGCAAATTGACTGGTTCACCCCTCCTCAAGAGGCCAGTCAGAAAGTAAATTTCTTCAGTCGTTGGAGTCAATGACTTCCCCTCGATCATAAACGCCTCAACGTTAGGATGCCAATAGTCTACCAAGGCATTCAATAGCCTGGGTTGTGCCCTCATGAATGGACACCAAAATAACTTCCACAAATCGCATTGTCTTAATGTATCCATAGCTGCAGGGTCCTCATCGACCAGTAGATCAATGTCCTCATGCTCCCTCTCTCTCTTATGGACGTACATTATGCAAAATGACAAGTTCAAAAGAGAGTTAATGATTTCATTTTCATTTTTTTCATATCTTTGAGGATGTATGCAAGTTTTATTGGACACAGTCGTGTATGCACGCGGGCTTTTTGTTTTCTTCCCACGGGCATACGCGGGATGTTCTAGGATAGCCCGTGTACACGTAGAGCCAACCTTTTTAAAGGTGTGCGCCCCCCCAAAAAATAAAACTAATGGAAAAGGAAATTATGGAAATGGAAGAGGAGCTAGTTTGTACTTACTTGGTCCAAGAGGAAATTCGTTTCATCCACTGAAGCTCCCGGAATCAACTTCTTTAACAAAGGGGTGTTTTTGGCCTTTTGTTCAATTCTCTATTTTCAATGGTGATAATGAGCTGCCAACTTCTATTTATAGACTTTTTTGGTCCCTTTTGTAATTTTTTCTAGTTTGAAAATCATTTAACGTGGTTCTTGAGTTTTTCATTGGATGTTACGATACACTTTACTTTTGGTTTGGTAAAACCTTTTGAGAGATGGGGCACTTTTAAGGTCTTTTGGTAAAAAGTTGTTTTTCCAACTTTGTGCATCTAAGTTAGGATTCCACCTCCACTTGTTGCACCTCATTGTCTTTTTCTCTTTTCCATAGGATTGATCCCACCGAATTGTGACATTGAATCATCATTTCTCTCTAGAAGTGTCGTAATTTTGTGGTAGAGCCTACCTTCACATGGATTCCCTAGGTAGATCCTGGTTACATTTTGGTGTCCATGTTGTTGTTAATGAATATAGGATTTGGAGTCCTCGTTAGTCTTGTCCTAATTATGAGATTGAGCCTCATGTGTCTGATATGTTATCACTCTTGACCTCATCCTCGAGACTCCCACAAAACGGGTCTTCTTTTAAGCCCTTTTCAGACCCTCTAAATATGAAAATATTGTCGAGCAATCTTGTTTTCCTTCACGCTCGCCAAACTAAAATTTGAAGGCACGTCTGTCCAGCGGTAGTTTACCCCTTTTTCAGTCTGTATGGTCAATTTTATGAACAAAGGTACACTCTAGGAACTTTGGTTTGCTAGAATAGTATTCTCAGGTATAAGTTTACCCCTTTTTTGGGTCTAAGGGACTAAATTTACGAAAAAGGAACCCCTATGGAGTCCATAGTTAATCTCTTTTTAGACTCCCTAAAATTGAAAAGATAGTTGAGTGACCTTGTTCCTTCACACTCGTTAAACTAGTCAAGAAGAACATCCTATACGGAGTCCATAGTTAACCTCTTTTCAGACTCCTTAAAATTGAAAAGATCGTCGAGTGACCTTGTTATTTCACACTCGTTAATTGGTTCAGAAAAACATCTGTTGGCATGAGTTTACCCCTTTTCTGGCCTGTAGATTAAGGAGGAAAAAGGTACACTTTGGGAGATTCATCTCGCCGGGAGATTTCTCCTCAGTAAATTTCACTTTTTTCGAGCTAAGGAGACTAAATCTAAAACAAAATAGCGAGTCCATAGTTAAGCTCTCTTCAGACTCCTTAAAATTGAAAATATTGTCGAGTGATATTGTCTTTGTCACACTCGATAAAATGGTTTTGAATAGACATATTTTCGGTTCTAGACTGCTATTTTACCCCTTTTTCGAACTGGCTAGTCTATCTTCGAAAAAGGTACCAAAGTGGAGTCTTCTTTTGTGCTTTTTCATACTCTCTAAAAATGAAAAACCACCGAGCTTACCTTCTTTGGGATCATTTAAAATTACATTGAAGGACATTATCATTTTGTCTTATTAATCGCATTTGTATTCCTACATTTTTGGCCTAATGTTGGCTCCATGTTGCTCTCAACTGAACCATTGAAGCATGCCTTATACGCAAGCCTTGTAGCACTTTTCCTTTTCATCTTGACACCTTGACCCATGGAGGAATTTTCCTGAGTGTCCTTTCCCTGCGCATGTCTCCTTGCTCTGAGCATTAGTGTGTTCCTTGTGATTGGAACTAGTATGCTTGTGACACTCATTCCTCCTTTGTAATGTAGAATTCTTTTACTCTTTTTCAAGCTCTCCAAAATATTGAAAAAGACAAAAAAATCAAATAAACCCCAAAAAGAGGATGGAAAAAGTATTTTCTTTTTATGGCAGCACAATGAGCCACCCTTGGACAAAGAACATCCTTTCGTTTGTTCATCAATATTTTGGATTTTATATGACCTTAGGAAGTTGTTCTCGTAACATAGAGTTGTGTCCTCCTCCGTTTGGTTATCCTTCCAAACATATGGAGAGTTTGTGTTGCCTCATGGATCGTGAAATTATGTCAATTTCATGCTGCCTAAGTCTAATCATTTGTTGTGCTATTGTCTAAAGGAAGTTTTACCCTACTTGATTCATCCTCTCTATATTTTGTCTCTTTCCCTCATGCCCGACCATCCTGAAAGTCCAATCAATTACTTGTTTAAAATCAATCAAGTTCTTTGCCTGATCATCGCGATCCTCTTGTTTGTTCCCCGATGAGCCGTTGAAGACCTCTGGATAGTGAAGTAGTATACTCACATTACACTCCTACCCAAGTTTGGAAGATCTTGAAGTTGTTGCTCGAGCTCTAAAGACCTCATCTCCAATCATCAGGCAACATTGGCTTCTTGAAGCCAAGTTACTATACATGTATATCTTTGATTTTGAGATGTAGATCCACTATGTATTGCTCGTGGCTACAATTTATATAGTTATATGGCATGGATATGTAGTGTATTTTATTGGCAGCCATGATTTATTTCATCCCTAGAATGGGTATAACCGCCTCGATGTGACAATTGTTATTTTGCAGATGGCACCTCCCAAACTCTAGTCCCGGGCTCACTCGCTTCATACGTTGGTGAATATTTGTAATGTATTTTGGCCATCAGATGCTCTTATGACCTCACACATTAGGGGGAATCTTTTATAACCCTAAATTGCACTATACATGCACACCTGGCATCAGGCCATCTTACTTACTATTTTTTCCAAACCAACACTGAACAACTCTTCTTAAAAACACAATTTTTGAAGATGTATGCACCATGCTCCACTAATGCCCATGTACATATGCTAGATGCACCATTATAGCCCGCGTATACCCACAAAATTTGCAAAAAATAAAAATTTTCAAGGGATTCGTTGAGATTACGAGCTATTGGGTAGTTTCCCAACTAATCCACCGCCTATAGTCTATCACCCAACCGAATAACCATCATTTTTTCATATAAAAGGAGGTGTTGGGGTCTCATTCCAAGGAGAAACATAAATATAGTGAAACTTTACCCATTTCACTTTCCCCCCTTGCCCCAAGAATTTGCAGCCACATTGTGAGTTTTGAGCCATAATTCCCTATTCTTTCCTTTTTCCTCATTCATAAGCCTATGCCCATTATCTAGAGAGAAATGTGAGAGAAGAAGGATATGTGGAAGCAGTTGAAGCTTGGTGAAGAGGAGCCCAAGACCAGGTTCAAGGAGCAGCCACTGATCTCATTTTGTAAGTGACTTTGTGAGATTAATATAAAGAAGTACTTTTTTCATCCCTCCATATGATGTGTTTAATCTTCATGTTTGATTTACATTTTGTTATGACATATAACCCACTAATTCATATATAATATGCATATTCGTAGTTTCTTGTTTGTCTGTTGGTGAATGCAGGTCAGCCTTGGGAGGATATTTGTAGTCGAGAAGCGACTAAATACAAAAGGATCGACACCGGATGCGGAATTTAAGGTAAGACTACCGGACCCTTATACTTTGTATTTTATGCATGAATGTGGGGTATTGTTGGGATAGTTGTTAAATGTAAGAGACTTTAGATGGTTAGATATGCCTGCACGATTGAACCCTGGTGTATTCCATAAGGGGGTTTTCCCACTATAGAAGTAATCCCAAGCATGGGTATAGTTAACTTATCCCCTCAAGAGTGTACTCCTCTAATGGAAATACTATGGAATTTATCATTTTCCTCTCAAGTGATACAATTGAAAGGATATATAGTAGCATTTGGTGAATACTATTACAATGATAAGACTAAAGGGATTGAGAAAATATCAAATAAAAGGAACAAGGTAGAGAAAAACATTAGCCATGGATCTTCACTAAAGCTATCAATGAAGAAAAACTATGAAAGATAAAAATAAAGCTATCAATGAAGAACCAATAATGGTAAAAAATGAGTGTTTTGTGCCCTAAATTATATTCAAAGAAATGAGGATGATCAAATCAAGTTACAAGACTATATGGAGGAAATGAGGGACCAATATTAGAAGGCTCGGGACACCTATGACAAAATTGTTGATTGGAAAAGTGTATATCGTAGCCCACCAAGAACAATGCCAATATAAAGTGATATGCAAAAAATAAAAGACAAATTCATGTTTGATAACTGAAAACCCCTCTTGGAAGACATCAAGAGCATTCAAAAGATACTAACCAAATTCTGCAAGATATTATGGAATGCCTCATATGAGGTACTAGAGGAATTCAGGATGGATGTTATGTCAAACCTAGATGATGCAACCCCTAGTGAAATCAGGATAGAAGAGGTTGAAACCAAAAGGGATACTAGTCAAGAAGCCATTGAGAAGATTACAAAAACGAATAAAAAAGTCTTAAATGACCAGCTGATGAAACCAACAAAAATGATCACATTATCTAGAGACTTTATAAATAAGACCACAAAAAAATTGAAGTTCGAGGTGACCAAAGAGATATACGATGATGAATTGGATCTGGAGAAAATGGAACTGAACATGATGGAAAAAATCATGGAAGATTATGAACTGTGGAAATAATATAGGGATAAAATGAAATTGTAGAAACTCTCATGATTATTTCATTTTGTAACATAATCTTCTCATTTTGATTTTTCTTAAAAGGTGTAAATTCAAATAGTGAATATGAAACGATAGGTCGTAATTGTCATCTAACATAATGACAGTTGCTAAATGTAAACAATCTCCCTTTTTTTATAAAAGGGAGCTCTAGGAGATGAAGTGGAATTTTTCCTGTTGTATATTGGAATAGTAATATTACTACTAATGAATAGAGAAAGGGACATATTGGACATTTTTTATTCTGACAAGTGTGTATAATATGTTTCTTTATGTTCTTGTTTATTGCTTCAATGTTAGAAAATGTAGATGTATGAATTATTTCTTCAATATGTTGTTAATTTTTAAGTTGTCATTGATTTCCTTATGATTACATAAATGATGTCATGGCTATAATATGTAGTTAATTGTTTTTGTATGTATACCATTATTGTTTCCATTTATTAATTGCATATATGAATTACTTCTTTAGTAGTTAAAATCATGTTTTCACTATGCTCATACTCTTTTAGGTTTCTCCTTATCGGATTAGGTTAGGTTAATATAGAATAATCTTAGAATAGTTTCATATAACATTAGTCATATATTTAATTCATATGAGAACATTTTGTTCTCATATTCATAATTTTAAAATCTTTTAGAGTGGAAATCAAGCCCACATACTGGTCAGAAATGCTATCCCAAACAAGAGTAGGTCTAGTTGGGACCTTCCATCTAGTGTTCTCCCTTACCTAATTGACATACCCTTTGGACCCACAAACACATGTCATATATACATCTCAACTAAAATATAAAAAAATCAATATACATGTTAATTATTACCACTACTAGCTAGGTCCACCATCATAGCCAGATGCATCCGTATATCTGCTAGTAGAGGTAGAGCCTCTATCAACACCATCTATGTCAGAAAGAAATGTCAAAAAAAGTATAGTATCAACCTATGTAGCATTACCCAATGTGAACATAGTGTCTAGAGAATAAAACTCTTGTGACACATGTGGAGGAGGAGGACGAGGATTAGTGGATGATGACACGTGTGGAGGAAAATGACAAGTACTAGTGGATGGTGAAACAAGTGGAGGAGGAGGATAAGTGGAGGGTGATTGATTTAGAGGATAAGTAGGAGGATCAGTGGATGGTGAAGACACATGTGTAGGGGGAGGAGGAGGAGTATCAGATGTGGATGGGCAGGAGGAGGAGGATTGGACATGGATAGAGAAGACACGTGTGGAGGTAGAAGAGGAGGCATATCATATGTGGATGGTGAAAACAAATGTGGAGGGGAAGCAGGAGGATCAAATGATGGTGTGGAATTATGTGGAGGAGAAGAAAGAGGAATATGAGGACCATGTGGTGGAGTAGAGGATGTGGATAGGCCTAGTGAAGCACTAGATGCAGTATAATCATGAGTAAAATCCATCAACCTCTTGATGAGGTTGACGACATTGATAATATGTTGTATCAAAAATTTCATGTCACAAGGTAGAGTCATCCTTATCGTAGAGAGATTTGGTACCTATAATATATCTCTAATTGGTGTGGGCACCACTCCATGACTAATCATGACACCACTTAGGCGATCCACCACCTCTATCCAAACTCTTTGATATGGCCTACACGGAATGTGAGATATATGTACTCGAGACTGGTCCTCTTTCTCCTCCATCTCCTCATACTATTTGGGAGCCTCATCGTCAACATATTTGCCAATATCTGCAAAACAATAGATAACAATAAAAATATAATTGAAACAAAATGTTACAATAAATTACATGTGCATTAAATAAGACATAAAAATATGCAACTAGATTTATCTAAACATAACGATAATATTACCTCTATGAATCAATGACTTGGATGTTGTAAATAGGATGTTTGGACATCCTCTCCAATCCATCCTTACATATAGGTATTGTACAATATCAAGTACATGATTGTCCTCTCTAGCCAAAACATCTCATACACCCCTACTGACTGGAGTACAAGGAAAATTGATTTGTCCCCTCTTAGGAAACAACTTCCCCCACAGGCACATACGCACATCAAACATAGGCCTATTAGGAAATTCGAGTACTACTAGTTGAGTGGCATGAACCCTCTCAAAAAATAATGTGAATAAATATTATGTGAATGGGAAGAATATCGTCCCATTAAAATGGTGCAACAATGATCCAACATAAAACAAAATTGTCTCAAAAAACTCTCTGACCGCTTAATCAATTGGGGCCTCTGCACTAAACTATATGCATAATTCAACAAAGGGAAACTAATGTGATTCCCATCATAGCTAGTGTGTGACAGTGTTGAGATAATAAGACATAGGAACCTATCCTCCTCTCTATGAAATGGATGTATTCACATTTGACCACCATGAACCTGGAATTTTGAGGAGGAAACATTGTGAAGACGAACATATCTCTGCACATATGCTAGTTGGGACTCTCCTGCAACACCAGGTAGTAGATCAGAGAATTGGGGATAAGAATTTCCCCTCCTTGAAAACCTAATGATGAAATAAACATCTTCCTTTGTGGGATGATACCATAGATCGATATTGGCCCTGAATGCACGTTGACCATGATCCCAATGACAGATCAACTAAAGTAACAATGAAGAGTTCCCCCTAAGGGATGTAACCTCCTCATAAATATTGAGGAGGCCAACATCCATCAAAATGGAACATGTCTAGTATGAAATAGGGTGAGGGAACAACTTCCTCTCCCTCTCCTTAGCCTCTCACTCACACACAAATGTGTATGTTTTGACCCACTATTGATGCTTCTACTCCTCTCATTTTTTTTGTCTCTAATTCACATACAAATATTTTTAGGCACGTGTATATAAGATAAAATAAATTGATTTTGTTTTTACATGTGGTTCACGACACCGAAGATCGGTACTCGATACATCCACGTAACCCCCCCCCAAAAAAAACAAAATCCATGAGAGAACATGGGGAGGCCAATCATTTTCAAAATATTGGGGGCTCAACAAAAAGAGCATCATATAGACCCATTTAAGGGAATCACATGTCACTTACAAGGAATTGAACATGGGCAGGGAGGGTAGAAACCATTCCTCCCAACCACCCAAGCTACATCCAATGGACGTACAATAAATTGAAATTATAAAACACACACATATATAAATAACTATTTAAAAAAAAAAAAACAATGTTTGCAAAAAAATATATAAAAGTAATTGGTGCGCCTAAAACAAAACATATGCAGTGCCAACGATTCTCTATATTATAAAAACAACAACACCATGTGATGTTATTAATAACACGCACTGATACACCATGTTTCTCGTCACACCACCAAATATCTTAGCGATGCAGCCCATAAGAGGAACCACACCATTAAATTGTGAAATATTTGGCCCGATGTCATGTTGTTTACATCACTGATGCATTTTTGGTACCTAAAGGAACCATTAGGTTAATTTTTTTTATTACAAATTAAGTGGTGAAATGTGTTGATATGAACACACTAGTGGTACCATGTTATTGTAGCACTGACATTATGCTTTGCAGTAAGTTGGGTTTTATAGAGCATCGGTAATAGGGTGTCCAATGAAATGCACCTGCATGCCAAATCGTTCAATATTTTCCTGGTGCGATTCTTTTAACCGCATTGATTCATTTCATTAACAAAGATGCACTACTGCGCTAAAATTTATGGTGGGTAAAATTACTGATGCACTTTTTTAAAGTAAAAGAACCGATGTGTGAGTTCTACCAGAGCACCAACATGCTATTTAGAAGTGTGTTTTCTTTCATAATTCACCGGAGACGGGGCCTCACAAATGATGCACTGCTATGTTTATTTTTCAAAACCTATCGTGGTGTGTATTGTTAGAGTTTATGCATTGGTGCTCCATGCTTATTGTGGCGCCGCCAGGTATTTTAGGGATGCTTCGAATAAGATGAATCATGATAATATATTATGAAATATTTGGCCCAGGGTTGTGCTCTTTGCAACACCAGTGTGTTTGTTGGACCTATGGGCACTGTTAGGTTAAATTGTTTTATTTCAACTTAAATTTTCTTATGTGTTACTATTAACATAGTAGTGCTACCATGATATTGGAGAACCAATGTTTTTTTTAGTGTTGCATTATGAATCATAGAGAAATTGTCATGGGGCGTCAAATGAGATGCCTCTCTATGCCAAGGCGGTCAATATTTGTCCCGATGTGGTTCTGTTAACAACACTAATGCATTTGGCTAAAATGGTTGCACTGCTATGTTAAATTTAATGGATTTCAAAGTTAGTGGTGCACTTAATTAAATGGATTGTACCGACATAGGGAGAAACGAAGGATGCACTGGTTTCAGGAAATCTCAAAGGACACACTTCTTTGTTTTTAAAATTTATCATAGTTCTCTTCCTTGAATGGCATCGACGCGTACGTTTATATTAGACACATCAGAGGAGATGGTTACTATGAATTTGTCACAAGACACTCCACTTCGAGGTGAGATGAATCATTTAGGCACACCACTTCGGGGTGATATGAAGCATTTAGGTGCACCACTTCGAGGCAAGTCGAAGCATTTAGGCGTACTATGTGGAATTGGAAAAAATTCCAAATTTCAAGCTAAATTTAAATTTTAATTGGATGAAAATGAAAATAAGAAGGTAATAAATAATTTACCTAGACTCTTATGTCTCAAGAGGGCATGGTTCCACCATTGAGAGAAAATGAAATTTTTTCGTAATTTCCAAAATTTGGAAATGCGTGGAATCTACCAATGGAATTATCCAACTCTTTGTAGAACACCCAAAACATGGTGTATTTGGAAGGAGGGTGAGTGTCGGTGCTTGCTTGAGATTTTGGAAGCACAGGATGAAGTGTAACAATGAAAATTGGTTTGGTAATTGTTTTATTTAACCTATCGCGGTGCACCTGATGAAAGTGATATGCACTGGGGTGTAATGTTAAATGACAATGGTGCACTTTGATTGGTGCTTGTTATTTTTATTATAATGTATGATGGTTATTTTGAAAATTTAAGCATTGGTGCATTATTGTTTATGTGCGCACCGGTGCATATGCACCTTAAAGGCGCATTGGTAAAAAAGCATTCGGCCACCTGCCTCCGCTAACAATATCCGCTATAAATAGAGAACATATATGTTTTTCAGGAAGGTTCCTCAAAAACATCTATAAAAAGGTGTTCTCCTTGTCCTGATTTGAGTTAAGAATAGACCATAGTGGTCTAAAATATTTGTTTGAACAACCAACATTGAATGTTAGACAATTTAGATGATTGGAATTCCTCAATGAATACGAATTTGATATAAATCATATTAAAGGAAAGGAAAATAAAGTGGTTGATGCACTCAACATGAGAGTGCATGAGATGCATGCTACAACCATTAGCATCTACATGTCTTATTTAAAAGATATAATTTTAGAGGATACAAATTCAGATAAGAACTATTTTCAAATAAAATAAATATTACAATAAGGTAATTTTCAACATAAATTTACATATTTTGAGTTGAAAGATGATGGACTCCTCATGTATAGAGGAAAATTGTATGTACAAAAGTCTAGAGAGATGAAAAATATAGTGTTGAGAGAATTTCACAATGTGCCTTATATTGAGCACCTAGGATATTAGAAAATAATTACAGTTGGTCATGAATGAAGAAAGAGTTGGTTTATTATATAGAGAGATGTCTAGAATGTCAAAAGGTAAAGGATGAGCATAGTCATCCATCTGGATTTCTAAAACCATTTCCCATTCCTGAGTGGAAATGGGAAGTACTCAGGAATGGGAAGTTGTTACAATTGGTTTTATTACTAAACAATCTAGGATTGTAAAACAACATGATTCCATCATGGTAGTGGTGGATAAATTAACTAAATATTTCTATTTTATTCCAGTGAATCCAACTGACAAGGCAACCAACATTGTAGAAACTTACAAGAAGGAAATTTCCAGGCTACATGGTTTCCTAAGGAAATTGTTTCTGATAGAGATACCAAATTCACATCAAATTTATGGAAGGGATTGTTTAAAGGTGTCACACTTCAAAATTACTCACTTCAATGATGACCTATTGTCGTCATTGCAAGTGTCGCAAGTGTCACATGTTGGTCGCAAGGGTCACAAGTGTCGCAAACATCATACTTCCATATTTCCTATGTCGTGTCTCTAACAACATCATAAGGACACTTAAGAGACCTTCAAAGACTGGTTTAAGAAGGGAAAATCATCTGATGAGGAGTACAAAGCATTTTCCATGAAGAAAACCACTTAAAAATTATTTTTGGAAGGCAGTTCTCCCCTACCCACTGTCAGGGAGTGTTGACGCTCCTTGAACTTCTTTGGGGGAGCGTTGCAATGCTCTGTGCACCCTTTTGGGGGATCGCTAGATTTTTTCAGAAAATTTTGGGTTGTTGAGGAAAATCAAAGATAAACCCCCCTCATCTCTAAAGTTGGTTGGATTCGGATCTGAGGTCAAGGCTCAATCTTAGGGAGGATCCACAACTGAAGGAGAAAGATCCTCAACCTATCCCAAGAATCTCTAAGGTGGTTGGGTCTCTACAAGTTTATATAAGGAGGCATTATCATGGTGAAAGAGATATAGAGAATGGAGATACCAAACTTATGATCTCATGAGTGGTATTGACATGGAGATGGAGACATTGTGAAGCATATAACTTGGGATCTCATAAGGAAGATACCATTGAAACATCAACATTCTGTGTGTGGATTATTTGAGCAAGGGTCTGGACAAAGGGAGCTTGGTGAAGTTGATGCACCTACATTCATGGTTGTAATCACCACTTTGTTCTCATTAATATAAATCTATGTTTGACATGTTTCCTTTAAAGTTTGTGTATGTTTCATGAACTTGTTTCTTTCATAGATCCATTATGAAGATAATCATGGTAGAGTAGGAAGTATCATTGTTGTTGCTCATTGTATTATAGGACCTTATGAAGAACTTGGAGATCAAGGTCATCCTGGCTCGAGCGAGGACAAACATCGGTAAAAAGGTATTTACTATTCTTCATTATTCTTCTTTGATAGTTTAGCTTAATGAAAAGTAAATTCAGTGTCCATAATAACACTTTTCTGTGTTGGTCATAGGGGTCTAGTATCCAAGAGGATATCCACTTGTCCGCAGGGGGATTATCCTGTAACAAAAATTTGGCGACTCCACTGGGGAAGAGCTTTGATTTTTGATTCCTTTCCTAGGTCTTGTCTTGGCCTTTGCTTATTCTTTGACCTTATCCATATCGTGTCTCCAATTCTTAGATCTGTTGATTGGCTCTTTATTTCATCATATTCACTCTAATTTTCTGAGTTTGTTTGAAATTTTGATTTTCTGAACTTTAAGAGCATAACGCTCCCCTGTATTTGCTACCAGAGAGTTGGCACTCCCTGCTGGTCTTACATAGAGTGTTGGAATCCTCTGGTGCCCTTTACACCAGAGTGCTACCCCTTTTCTATGAAAAATCTTCTAGGGTTTCATTCTCTGAGTTCATTTCTATATTTTGGAACTTTTTCAAGAGTCTTACAACCTCAGTACATCTTGGTCTTGGCCTTCAACACTTTGCTTTCTAAGAATTGATCACCTTTTGTTTGGAATTTTGACATTTTTCTTCCTTGCCTTGAAGTCACTCTTTGTCTTTGACGATTTAGCGTCAACTTACTATTTTATTCTTATTTATCTGACTGAGTGGAAGATTTTGTGACGAAATTCAAAGGTCTATGCACCATTCCATTTGATCTTTGAGGTCATCTTGTCCAAGCCTTTTTCCTTCTTTTTGAGTTTTTGGTTTTCTTTTTGCAAATTTTGTTATCTTTTTCATTCTTGTTTAATCACGACGAGAGTGTGTTTTTGTTTGTGTGAAACTTGCTTCTGATTGTCTAAATCTCGTTGATCTTAATTTTTGAATGACAGAGGAAGATTTACATCAGATTGATTATCATTCACACATAAAACAAAAGGATACATTTTTTATGATTGTTTTTGAATATTGGAACAAATTCATTGAAATATTTAACATTAGACTGGATTTGATTGAGAAGCAATTGATTGAGGATTCTGCATCTTAGTGTTTGACAGTGAAAAGAACATTCTTTTCTTTCCCTTAAATAGGCATTCATTGAAAGAAAAGACTGCTTATAATTTCTTATGCATTTTTTTGGGAATTGAGTCATAATACCATCAGTTTCACTTTCATACACTATTGAGTAAAGAACAACTACAAAATTAACGCTAATTAAAATTTATCTAGAACAAATTTTTTTTTAGAATCTTCCGCCAACATTAGACTAGGATTATCATGTTGGATTAGGTTGTGAGTACAACTCTCTAAAGTATTCAAAACAAACATTAGCATCTTTTGATAGGCATATAAAATCGAATTGTCATATAGGCTTTCTGGGATCCCCCTCTCACATAGGGGTTACGCACGAGGTCACATTCGGGAGAGTTACGGAGATTATCCCTCCGTGGTTCAACAATTTGTAGTGGTTGGACCATATATTGAGGATTCTTCTTGAGGTTCAGCTGGTTTCATTTTGTCTCGGTGCTTCATGAACTGTGAATCCTTTCGAGGTCCTCTGGAGTCTTACCGTTCCCCTTGTCCTCAGTTCTCTCGAAGAATTTTGGACTTGTTATCCTGCTCATACGTTCGAACTGGACTGTCGACTGTACCCGCCCAGGGGATGATTGTGAGTTGGTGTCCTTAGTAGCCATAATATTTAGGTACTTACACAAGGTGACGGTGAAGGGAAGTCTTCGTTGTACCTAGAACAGATGGTGGTAAAACTCACTCGGACTCCTTGGAGGGTAAATCCAAAATTACTGTGTGGAAGCTTGCACCAAGGCACAAGTCCATTAATGATCCAGGTTTATATCGGTGGCCACCCACCTTTTCCAAATGGCTCAAAATGGCTTTCTGGCAATTTTGGCAATTTACT
>SNQJ01S0121905.1:14461-26961 GCA_010110895.2 Picea sitchensis | reverse complement strand
CCATTCAGTGGAAGACCTTATTTTTCTTGACTATCTCTTTGGCAGTAATCTGTGAAAGGAAACCATCATCTTGATCTTTTAGACCTTCAGACCTTTCAGCACCCTAGATTACTAGGGACGTCTCCCTTGGGATTAGCCACCCTAAATAGAAAGAGCTCCCCATCGAGGTGACAGTGGGTGGGGAAGCTCATGTTATGCCAGTTTGAGCCCTGACTCCAAGCTACTTAAACCTCTCCTACAAACTGTGCGATAACAATGACTAATTATGAATAATAAACAAGGAATAACCTTAGGAAAAAGAAATCCTAGGTGTGTGTGAAGTAACTCCAACACCCCTCTGAACATCACTATGGTGAAAATAAAGATTGGGTCTCGACAACGAGGCCATGTTAGGTACCCAAGTACAAAAGATACACTGAAAATAAAGTGAGGAAAGGGGGAAAACCTCATGGGAACCCCCCCCGCCCCTCAAGGTACAATGTATGTAAAAATAAGAACTACAGTTGCTAGGAAACTGTGTCCTTCACTCCAAGACAACCTCGCAGAGAATGGAATTTATTCTCAATGAAGGTCTTAGTGAAAATGTCTGCCTTCTGTTTTGCTGAAGGACATAATTGTAAGTCGATGATCCCCTCGTGTAGTAAGTCCCGGAAGTAGTGCATGTGGATTTCAATGTGCTTCATCTGCTGCCTCTGAACTGGATCTCTACAGAACTTCAGAGTACTCTAGTTGTCACACCAGATGACGATCGACCGATGAAATTGAATGCCCAACTCAGTGAGAAAATGTTGTAGCCACATAGCCTTAATGGTTATGTTAACTACCCCTCTATACTCTACCTCGGCTGAAGATAGAGCAATGACAAATTGCTTCTTGCTCGACCAACAGATAGGCCCGGAACCAAGACTGAGTGAGTAAGAAGATGTGGACTTGCGATCAATGCTATCGCCAACCCAGTCAGAATCAGTAAAGCCAATGATATCTAATGTAGAGTCTGCTGCATAATGAATCCCAAAGGTGATGATTCCCTGTACGTATCGAAGGATACACTTTGTATTTTTCCAATGTAGCTCATGCGACTCTTGCATGAACCTGGAAACTACGCCAACTGCATATGAGAGGTCTGGTCTGGAGTGTGTGAGATACAAAAATATCCCCACTAGCTTTTTGTACAGTGTGTTGTCAACCAGTGGAGTCTCCCTGCCATCCTCAAGTTTGACTCTTGATAAGAAAGGAGTCGGAATAGACTTGCAGTCTGTCATGTGAAATCTCTCAAGGAGATCTCGTGCATACTTGTCTTACAAAGTTTGATGCTTGATGCATCCTGATTGATATCAAGTCCAAGGAAGAAGTGTAGCGGACCCATGCTCGTCATCAAAAACCTGTCATGTAGAATCCTCTTAACTGCAACAATCACTGAAGTCGAGCACATGGTGATCAACAAATCATTGACATACATAACTAAAAGTAGAATTGAATTATCCATCTTGAGCATGTAGACATTTGGGTCTGATTTACAACGTACAAAGTTCCGTGACAACATGTAGGAGTCCATTTTGGCATACCATGCCCTTGGAGCCTGCTTGAGGCCATAAAGTGACTTCTTCAGTCGACAAACCAAAGATGTGTCCTGCATAAATCCCTAGGGCTGCTCCATGTAGATCTCCTCAGAGAGATCACCATGAATAAATGCATTCTTCACATGCATCTGATGGAATACCCATCCTTTGGCTGCCGCAATGGCAAGTGCCAATCATATGGAATCCATCTTCGCTACTGGAGCGAGGGTCTCATCATAGTCAATACCATGAACTTGCTGAAAGCCTTTGGCGACAAGCCTGGCTTTGTATTTGCTGATCTGTCCATATGCTGTGCTCTTGGTTCTGTAGACCCATCTGCATATGAAAAGTTTCCTCCCAAAAGGAAAGGG
This sequence comes from Picea sitchensis, assembly GCA_010110895.2. Classification (NCBI taxonomy): domain Eukaryota; kingdom Viridiplantae; phylum Streptophyta; class Pinopsida; order Pinales; family Pinaceae; genus Picea; species Picea sitchensis. The sequence continues at coordinate 25,031 of SNQJ01S0121905.1, read as the reverse complement.
AACTAGATTCCAAGTTTGGTTCTCGAGGAGGGAGTTGTACTCCTCCTGCATGGTGGATTCCTAAAAGGGATTTCCAGTAGCCTTGCCATAAGACTGTGGATTTGAAGACTGAACCAAGAAAAGATGCCTGGAAGGCAATGGGTCAGTGGTAGTGAGTGCAACAGGAGGCTCCTTGAAATTAGATCGATTCCTCCTAGTATCAGCTGGATCACCTACGAGATCCCCTGCATCCTGAAGAGTAGTCTGTACCCAATTGGGCCTCTGCTCTGGCTCTACAACTGCATCTAGATTCTCTAACTCTGCATCTGACTGTACTGACTCTGAATCTGAATCTGAATCCTCTGAGTCCTTTGAATCAAAACTCTCATCTGAAGAAGAGTCATCATGTGCATGCTCATCATCTTGGACAGGTGGAAGAGTGAAGGTGTCTGCATGCGGCTGCTGAGGTACATGTGAGATACTTTCCTCGAATTGTACACTACGCTCAATGAGGAGCCAGTCCGAGGAAATATCAATAAGCCGATATCCCTTCACACCGTTAGGGTATCCAACAAAAATGCACTTAGTGCTTTGTGGATCAAGTGCCTTCCTCTTTTCAAAGGGAATCCACGCCCATGCACGAGAACCAAAAATGCAAAAGTGGGTCACTTCGAGTTTGAGGCCGCTCCAAGCCTCGTAGTGGGTCTTATCCTTGACAGATCTACGAGGAGATCTATTTTGGATGTATGTTGCACAGTTAAGTGCTTCGGCCCATAGTCTCTGTGGTAGTGACTTTGCATGCAACATGCAAGATGCCATCTCCTTTAGAGATATGCTTTTCTACTCAACAACTCCGTTTTGCTGCGGAGTGTAGGGAACTGTATGCTGCAACTGAATCCTTGCCTCATGGAAAAAATTATGGATCTCATGATTTACATACTCTCCCCCGTTATCCGTTTGGAGGAATTTGATCTTCTTTCCAGACTGCGTCTCAACCAAAACTTTGAAAACTTTGAGGTGTTGAAAGACCTCATATTTTTGCCTGAGAAAGTAGATCCATGCAAAACATGAGAAATCATCAACAAAATGAGAACAAAGCTCACTTTTCTGATCAATGGATGAGAAAAATGACCCATGAGGTCATTGTAGATCAGATCTAAAGGTGAAGAAGCTCGCTGAGACTTTCTGAGAACACATCCCTCACATACTCCCTTGGAGAAATGGATGTCTGGTAGACCATCAACTAATCTTTGCTTTCTAATATGTTGCATGTATCTGAAATTCAAATGTCCAAATCTTTTGTGCCATATCCTATTACTTTCATCAGCATGAGTAAGCAATAAAGCATAATCAGGTTCAATGAATTCAGAAAATGTATACAATCTAGACTGATGATTTACCTCATCGGTAACAACCCTGGAGTTGGTTTGCATGTCGTAGATATCCACGACATTTGGTGTGAATACGAATTTCTTTCCGATGCCAGAATTTGTCATGTGATACATAGAGAGAAGGTTGACATAAAGCTTGGGAACATGCAACACACTCTCGAAGCTTCCATTGGTGAGTTCAATCCTTCCTTTGCCGATGAATTTGACAGAAGCGTTGTCCCCCATCAGAATGGGAGGACCATTGCATGCATCCAAAGAAGAATATATTTCTTCTGAGGTAGCCATGTGATGTGATGCTCCTGAATCTACGATCCAAGCATCGGGAGAGGAGTTGATGGCAATCAAGGCATGGCTAGAATTACCTTTCTTGGAATTCAGATCTTCTGGCTTCTTCTTCTTTGCACTCTCGGGGATGCGATCTCCAAGGTTGTTTTGCTGAAGTATTTGAGACATCAGATCTATTTTTTTTTGCATGCATGCAGATTCCGAATGGAATCCCTTGTGACAATATGTGCATTTCTCTCCTTTTCTTCCCTTTTCTCCTTTGGATCCGGAGGCATCAATGAAAGGTTTTGTGTACCCTTCCTTCTTCGGATGTGCATGAGCTTTCCTCTTATCTTTATATTTATATTTCGGATATTTGTGTCTACCATGATGCACAGTGAGTGCATGCGCCCTTGGGCCTTTGATTGCGCCCATGTTGATGAGCTTGGATTGTTCTTGTGTCAAAGATTCAATAAAGTCCTCAAGAGAAGGCATCTTCCAAGTGGCTCTAGAGGTGAATATGATAGTATGGAATGTAGATACGAATACATTAAATTCAGGACCAAGCTTGGATAGAATGGTGAGAACCATTTGTTTCTCCTCTGCCGATTTATCGACTCCGCAAGCTTTGAGTTGCGATAGTAAATCCTTGAATTTTGTAAAGAAATCTTGGATATTGTCGAATATTTTTGGATCCAATGTGAGCATCTCCACCTCCAGCATGTGTCCCCTCATCTCATCCTGTTTTCCAAAGAGCCCTTCCAAGATTTTCTAGGCTTCATTGGGAGTCTTATAGGAAGATATGCGAAAAAGGAGATCGAGAGAGATAAGACTGCAAATTGTTCTGAGTGCCTCATCCATGCGATTTAAGTACTTGGATTTTTCTATGGCTGATGTCGGTTCTGTATCTGTATTCATGGTTAACCTATACAACCCTCTGTATTAGAGATGTATGGCTATTTTCTCCTTCCATGCAAAATAGTTGTAATGTGTAAGAATGAATTCTTTTTGGAATTCCATCTTTCCGCTGTCTTCAATCTTTTGTACTTGCACAAAATTTTGTTGTAGATTTTGCTTAGCAATACGTCGACTCTGATACCATGTAAATGTGTTGAACCTTCACATAATAGATCTAGATAAACAATAATACACACATTTGCAGAGAGAATTGGAGAAAGAAGAAGAAGGAGAGAAAGAATGGAAGAATTCTCATTAACCATTGTGAATAATGAATAATTTACACATGATATACTCTGTATAACTCAATGAGTTCGACTTGAGGTGAACCAATGTGCCATAGTGGTGGTCTAGAGTNAGAGAAAGAATGGAAGAATTCTCATTAACCATTGTGAATAATGAATAATTTACACATGATATACTCTGTATAACTCAATGAGTTCGACTTGAGGTGAACCAATGTGCCATAGTGGTGGTCTAGAGTGATATGGACATGCACCAGTAGTTACGGGAGTGAACTACCACCTATTCTAGTCTCTCAGGCAGTTACGGGAGTGAACTGCCACCTAGTTGAGTTAACTAGTCAACTAGTCTTCAGTTAATTGACTGCACATAGAGTAGTGAGGAGTTAACTCAGGGAATCGAGGCTAATGTGCTACTCTGGTGATGATACCAAGGCAAGGTCTAATTAGCATGTTGATGATCCCAATGTTGCATGGTGATGATCCTAATGCAACATCTAAACTCAACTCAACTAGTCAAACTGAAGTGTCAACTGAAAGAGAATATTCTCCAGGTGGAATATTCTCCCATAAAATATAGGAATAAAGAGTTTGGATCAGTTTACAAAGGAGTTTGAATATCAACAAAAAATACATATTCAATTCTCTATTTAAGTAAAAAACCAAAAAATAAAACAAAAAAAACTATAACATTTAAAAAAATACTAACTAAAACATAACATAAAAAAAAAAAAAAAAACATAACACAAAAATAAATAAATATAGAATTACAAAATAAAACAAAATTTGAAGTTATTAGGGTGTTATCCCCTCCCCTCAATGAGGCGACCATTTGGAGTTGTGTCTTGGGAACTTAGCGGAGGGGAGGAGTGAGTGATCAATTTCAAAACACAAAAAAAGGTGGGGAGGAGTGAGTGATCAATTTCAAAACACAAAAAAAGGTGGGGAGGGGTGATCTGGGCATCACCCACCTACCTGTTGCTTTGCATTTTCAAAGGAATATGAAGGGGGTATTGTTGAAATGTGTTGAGGGTGGTGGATTCCCAATGATTAACCGTAGGGATTAAACCCAAGTATGAGGCCCAATTAGACTCCTCCTTGTTTGGCGTGGAACAATATTTCGAGTTAATGGTTCAACAACCGTTCGATGGGATTAATACAACTCCAATGGTATCTTTATAATAATGTACTTGATTCCTGAGAGATTCCAACTCTCCTCTCATTTATCCCACTTTCCTTTCCTCTTATATAGACTTGTCTATAGTAGCATGTGAAATGTCCATTCCTACCCCTAACAGTTCACTTAATTTGGCCATTTTGGTATCAAACAACATTTCTTCTGATGTACATAGCACAACACTATCCACAATAATCTTCTGCTTGCTTTGCATTCTTCACACAATGGATTGTCTCTTTTTATCATAGGCAATTGACTCTACATCAACAAACTCATCCAATGGTTTTGTAATCGGTTGATCACCCTAGGAAAAAATGTTTTCTAAGCTTCCCGGGGTATGGAAATGTTCCACCGAAGGTGTGTTTCCTTTGTCTTATGATTTTGCTTGTTTCTCAATTGGTTTTTATCCTCTGTCTACTACCTGATATTTTCTTGATAGATCACATTCCCCTTCTACTCATGGAATTTCTTATTGTTGATATTCACCTCATACCTAATTTGTGGAAGGCGTAGTAGTCTCCTTGGTCGGGGTCTGAATACATATTTGTGTCTCGTCAACTTCTTTAGATGTCGCCTCCTTTTTCTTCTCAGGATTTATGTTTGTGCTAGACTTTTCTTGTTTCTTAGTAGTCTAAGTTTTGGTGAGCTCTTGAGATAATTCTCTTGTAGGTTCATGGGCTGCTTCTCCAGTTAGTTCTTGAGCTACTCCTTCAATGTTTTGATCTTTAGATGCTTCTTCAATTGGATCAATGCCATTCTCCATTGGAGTCTTTGTCTTTTACTACCTCCTCCTCTTCTTCTTGTGTAAAATATATTATATCTCAAGGAAGGACCTAAACAAAATGAGAGTCTGTCAACTAATCAATAGGTTTATCCATGGGTTATTGTGATTTCCCTAGCTCCTTTTCTCTCTCTTCTTCTTCTTTCTTTTTTTTAGCAATTCTTGTGCTTCCTTCTCTTCATCCCGTCTCTTCAACAATTCTTGTGCTTCCTTGTAATATTTCTCTATTTATTGCTTACTTTTATCTTCACACTCTTTCTTATGTTGTTCTTCTAAGACTTTTCTTCTTTTTTCTACCTTAGCTTCTCTTCTTTTTTGGTTTAGATCTTCTTGGGAAACTTCTTATTCTTGTCTCCTCTGCAACTCTTCTTCAGTCTTTTGCTAAAGATCTTATACATGAAATTCCATGTTCTTCTCTTCTTGGATAGCCTCACACTCAACCTCTTCCTTAAACTGATTTTATTTAGATCTCCTAGCTTCTTCTGCCTCTCTTTTAGTTGTAACTCCATAATTTATAACCTCCATTTTTTGATCTAGAGATATGGTTTTGAAAATTGTGAGAGCAGGGGTAAAGTTTCTTTCCAAAACTTTGGCCCAATTTTGTGCATCCTTTGTAAACACTTCATCCTAGCATTTTTCATGAGAGTAAGGCCAATGGTAAGTTCCCTGCTCAACATGCTTGGGCACCAAACCATTGCGATCATGTCTTCTAAATCTGCTAGGGTCAAACCTATATTCCACATGACTCAAACCTTATTGCGTCGCCTGTGGGGTGTATTTAACAAAGTAATACCCAAGCTAGAAACCATAGGGAATGAAGAATCTCTTCTTATCTTTGATCAAACAAAAATTAAAAACCTTAAAGAATAGTTTGGTAGAAAATTTCCCTTAAAAAGACCATGTTAGGGATATACGTGGACAAAAGGTGAGGGGGGTTAGTTTCTCCAGAAATCTTGATATCGATACGTTTTTCTTCAATGTACCAGTTACCGATATGTGAGAGAATATTCTTAGCTTGATTTGACAACCTTGGACATTCTTGGAAAAATATTATGTAATATAGACGTGCCAAAAACAAGTCACAAATCATAGCATAATATTTATTGTATTTGTTTTCCCACAACATGATGAAATACACGTGAACATGGGGTTCCAACACTTGCCAATTGATATTCATCTCAACAAAAACGTTTTGAGCACACATTACATCTAATAACTAAGAATCCATGTAGAATGAAGGCACTTCACTTTGCTGCGGGTTTTGAGCTTGATCATTTCTTTTGCTGAGTTGCTTGGCAATGATGATTCCCAATTAAACATCTTCCCGGTAGTGGACATTGTGTAAGCCAATGAAACCCATTCTTCGATGAATCGTGAGAAATCATTTCCCCCATACAAATGGTAGATCATGATCAATACATACATATAAGGCTCTCACAAACCCATCACGTTGTATCATATTACAGACCGATTGAATAATTTATTTTCCTCTTTCCACTTGTCGGACACAACATTTCCTACATCATGTTGTCTGTGAAACACTGTTACAAAATCCATGTTGAGTAATGCTTCTGGTTCCAGTAGCTTGTAGTATTTACTGATTTCTAGAGGAAGAAATGTGCCTACACACCGCCCTTTCTCATGACTGATTATACAATTCTTTCTATCAACATGACAAATGATCCATATGGAAAAAACATGACAAATGATCCATTCCAATGCTTCTATGCAAGGAAAAATCAAATGCCTTATTGTAACCATATGCAACCGAGAACGACGAATATTTGGAAAAACCCTACCACACATTGCTCTAATAGCAAGGTCACTATGTGGTGTCAACTCAAGGTATTTTTCATCTCTGATATTAATGACTAATTTGTTCCATGTAGGTAGGATAAATTTTGTTCCAGTGGCTGGCTTGGTGTCCTGGTATAATGGTGGCTGCATAAATACCTTCTTCAAACGAAACCTGATTTTCAACTCCATGCTATTTGGTGGTTTTGTTCCTTGTATCGATACTAGAGTATACACTTCCTCTATTTCTATCCCTTTTCCTTTCGTCATTTTCAAGGAATGTTGGGTTGTAACATCCCCTAGCTTAATTGAGGAACATTACCATGCAGAAATACCCATAAAATAAAATTTCTCTTCTAACTAATTTGGTAACTTACCAACTACATGAATACAAACACATTTAACCATTTGGATACCAATAATTTAAATGCAGATACATCATGTTGAATAAACATGAAGCATCTAATAAATTTATCACATAAGCATATAATTCATTCTCATACACAGAGTAAAAAAATGCACAATAGTTAACTCATAAATAACTCAATAAAATAGATAAATACTTATCTTTTAAAACAATTGTGCAACTAGCTGCATGGAACAGGAGTTCCGACCAACCATAGAATTGTTGTTCTATATCTCAACAACAAGTCACCCCCGAGTTGGGGATAAGATTCCACAAAAGAGGGTGTCTCTCACATTCCACTCACAACTCATAGATTCCACAACCCACTGGTATTCTCCTATAGCTATCTTGATTTCCACCATCTCTCTTACACACACCTTTCCAACCCAAATATTGTAGCCCCTTCACTGCTATTAGTCCATCGAGTTGTACCATTCCTAATCTGCCCCCTTCATTGCTCTCAGTCCATTAGGCTATAACATTTTGATAGGGTCTTTGGCAGAGGTGACTGAGAATCTCACTACTAGGATCTATAGGGAAATCGTTGCTATGAAAAACAACCAAGGAAAACAACAATAGCAACTTTCTACTATATTCCAACTCCAAACATGAGTTCACTCTTTAGGCCTAACAACCTGGTTCTTCAGTATTTAGCTCCAAAACGCTCTATAATTCTCCAAAATTTTCCCTCCATTGTTTCTCTATCTCCAGTGCTCTTCTCCCTTGTTCTATGCTTTTTGTTCATGCAAAAATGTGAATGTAAAATATGATGGTTCTTCCCATACAAATTTCCTCTCTTTTCCCCAAGAAAGTTGAGTCACACTCTCCCCAATGTTGATTGTACTCAGTCCCATGCTCTCAATAATTGTTTTATTAATTGGGTTGGTTGTCATTGATGTCAACCCTTGAAGCAAGTCCGATAGAAAATTTCGGTAGCCCCAAACAATATGGATAAGGGACTTTAGATTGATTGATGTATAATGGTATGAAGATTAACATATTTGTAGGTAAGACTATTCTAGATGGATAGTACATGTCATGCCACTTATGGTGATATGTGGAACGTCACATAACTCCTCACGGTTAGAGAGTTATGGCCTTGTGAAGTTGGAGAACCCTCATGAGTTATCTAGAAGTCAAAGAAATCAAAATTATTCTAGAAGCTCCTAGAAGAAGTTGACTGGTCAAGTGAGTGAAACTAGGAGTTAATCATGGGTTAAGTTGTTGCAAATAAGAAAATAATTAAAAATAAATTAGTTGCAACTAGAAGTGGATAATTTACTATTTGTAGCAAAGTGAGTTAAAAGTGGGTTATCCCTAAAAGAAAGAAATTGGGTTAAGTTGGTTAGAAGGCAACCCCTTGAGGAAGCTACATGGAAGTATAAATAAGATAGAAAGACTCTCCTGTTAGCACCTATTGATCATATTGAATATCTATTATTGTATAAGGTTTATTTCACATTGATACATCTGAAGTTGCACAAGTCTGAGGTAGCACGAAGGGTTGACAGTGAAAGTTTTGGAATTACATAAAATACTGAAAAAACCCTAGTTTTTGAGGTGTACGTGAGCTGCAGTGGAGTAGGGTGCGTATGTACGCGGGATAAAAATATAATAGGGCGTGTACATGAGGGTAAAGCCCTAAAAACTTGAGAAGACGAAGATGTCAGGTCTTTAGAGTCCTAAAGCAAGCTTCCAAGAAGGTCTACAATGATCAGGTACATCAGATCTATCTACTCGTTAAAAATGTATGTTTTATTTCTATGAGTAGTTGGGTTTTGTAGTCTACATGAGAAATGGTTATGGGGGTTTGAGGATTTTCCCTAGAGATATTAGTGGCTGCATGAGACTTTATGCATAAGTCAGATCTACATAAATACAATGTTGGTCTAATCAATATTTATCATTGATACATCTTGTTAGTGTTGAGGCACATCTTGTATTACTTGGCATATGGTTAAGGTTGTTTTGTGGTACATGGTTGAGAGCTTGTATTTGTGAAGTGGTTGATGTATTGAGAGGTTGTATATCATGAAGTTTTTGATGTCTAGTTCATGTGAGGGTTATGATAGTTGTTCATGATTATACACACTTGTATGGAACATGATTAGAGAGATATAGATGCATTTGGTTAAAGGATATGTATGAGGATGTATACATAGGGCACAATTACAGTCTAGACATAGTGAAAGGTTTCAGGTTGATGTGAAATAGGCTGCATAGGGTCAGAGTTTTTTAGGAGAGAGAAAACCCTAGTCCTCAGAAGACATACATAGGTTGCAGTACAGATAGGCCACATACATACACAAGCTGCAATATAGATAGGGTGCGTACATATGTGCACTGCAAAACATATAGGTCACATACATGTTGGTTTTTGGTTGGTAAAGACTGAATTTAGGTACATGTTGATTATAGGGCAATGGTATAGGTTGACTATAGGTCAATGGCATAGGTTGGTACATGTTTACAATGGTATATCTCACTGTGACAATGTGGTAGTGGTTTCTTCATTTGACACTTATGCTTTAGGGTGGTAGGACGAGAAAATGATAGTTGGTTGTAGCCAACTTCTAGTTGTAGTCAGAGAACATAGGGGGTTGTAGCCTCCTTTTGGTTGTATCTAGAGAATTGGGGAGTTCTAGATTCCCTCTGGTTGTAGCCTGAAATTATAGGGGGTCGAAGCCTCCTTCCAGTTGTATCTAGAGAACAAAGGAAGTTGGTGCTTCCAATAAATGTAATTCTTAAAGACATATAAGAAAAAAAATTCTGTGGTTTTCTTCCGCATTGGGTTTCTACATAAAAATATTGGTGTACTGTGTATGTGTATGATTGTTCATTGTTTGTGGTTTATTTAATCTGCACTTATTGGATGCTAATGTTATATTGATCATAAATATAAATAACACTTCGTACCGTGGTTAAAAGGATTAAAAAAATGTATTATTGATTCACCCCCCTCTCAGTAATCCAACAATTGGAATCAGAGCAGGTTCCTTCAGAAATTAGTTTAACCACTGAAAGGTAGATCATGGAGAGAAACAATATGTATAAAAATGGAATACCATAGTTTGATGGACATAACTATGCATTCTGGAGCAGAAGAATGAAAACATATGTACATGCACAAGGATTTGAGGTTTGGAAATAAGTTGTAGATGGATACAAAGAACCAACAGTTCCACCAACAAATGAAAGTGGAAAGAAACTGAGTCTAAATAATTCAAAAGCCACAAATGCAATTCTGAATGGTGTTTGTGATTCGGTATATGTCAAAGTTATGCATTGCATCTCTTCTAAAGAGATTTGGGACAAACTTTAGAATATTTATGAAGGAGATGAAAAAGTCAAGGAAACTGTTGGATTACTGAGAGCAGGGGTGGATCAGTAATAGCGTAATTATAATCCTTTTTCTTCAAATGTTATATCAATGTAGAATCATTATCCAATAATGAGTAGTAAGAAATAAACAATTAAACATATACACATTACACCAGTGTTTTACGTGGAAACCCAAATCGAGAGAAAACCACGAAATGCTTTTTCTTATATGTATTGAAGAATTACATTCATTGGAAG
>SNQJ01S0121904.1:26971-37529 GCA_010110895.2 Picea sitchensis | reverse complement strand
TCACACTGCTGTAGCTTTGCTACTAAACCTCTGTACTGCAAATTAGCATTTGCAGCTTCCAAAATTCTGTCTTTAATCTCAGTCCTGTACATGCTAATGGTTGTAGCATGTAATTCGTGCACTTTTCTATTGAGTGAATCATCCACCTTATTTTCTTTCCCTTTGATATGCTTGATATCAAAGTCATATTCGCACATAAACTCCAGCCATATGATTTGCCTGGCATTTAAAGTTAGCTGATCAAATAAATACTTCAGACCGTTATGGTCTGTTCTCAACTCGAATCTTTTTCCCATGAGGTAATGTCTCCATTTCCTCAATGCGTGGACAATTGCTGCTAGATCTAAATCGTGAGTGGCATAATTCCTTTCATGCTCTTTCAACTTTCGGGACTCATAACAAATTACAAATATTCTCTCGAAGGGCTCTTCCAAAATGTCCCTGTAGAACTCGGGGGCAAGACCATTCTCATTGACATCGAAGTTATCGATGCCCCACTCGATTACAATATCTTGTTCGGTCATAGCTACATGTATGCTATGAAGGCAGTTGCCTCTTCTATCTTTCGAACCATGATGTTCCCCCATAATGGGAAAATCATTACCATTGATCAAGTTTCACATTATGAGCCTAACCCTTCCACCAACATCGATAACATTCTCCCTTTTGTCCATACTAATCATGAGATGTACCCACTCATCGGAATGGGGCCCGAAATTTTCAAAGACCCATCCTTATTAGGAACTTACCATGGTGCACCACCGCTCATTCATCCTTCCAATCAGGTATGTGTCATCTCGTCCCAAGGAACTGATATTGAGGATACCCTTCCTCCCAGTGAGGCTTCTCTTATATCTAACGTCCCACTATTCGCAGAGCCCCTGCCTCAGGAGCCTCCTGCGAACTCATCGAATCCACTAGTTCACGATTTCACCTCACCCCAAGGCCATATCCCAGTTTGGGAAACAATTCCCCAAGCCATTACTCAAATCCCCTTCTCTTTCCCTCCACCAAGAATACAAGCTTTCTAAATAGCCGCAACGCTTACGCTTCCAAACATGGTGCTGGCAATTCCAGTATGGTATATCCATCCACCAGAGATGGTTCCTCAACCATCCCTCCCCCCAAAAGAAGAAGGAATCTTGATCCAGATTCCCATACTCACTCCCACCATACCCCCTACACCCCCACTCACTAACCCCCCTACCATAGCTGGGGGTAGGAGAAAGAAGAAGGATCCCACAGCTCTACTTCCCCCATGCATCCAACCTCCTTGCGTGCTATGCAAGAAACATGGACACCCAACCAACAAATGCCCATCTCTACCCGAGTTACGTAACCTAATTCAACTCAATCAAACACCAACACCATTCGTCACTTTATCAAGTACTGTCGCTACTTCTCCTAACATAAGTAGCAAAGGACTGCGAACCAAATTTTCTTGCACCATATGTTTAGAATATGGCCATTATACACACCATTTCCCAGCGCTACCTCAATTCAGATAGACATTAGTAGCAGTACGCCAAAGCTTCCAGCACGAACCTAATCCAGCTACATCATCCCCACCAAACATCACTGACATCCATTATGTCACGACTTCAGTCAATGAACATATGCGATGCCCTTGCTCTCCTTGTGAATCCTTAGATCATTTCACATATCAATGTCCTATGATCATTAAATATAGGCAACGCCAAGTGACCTTGATTCAAACTCCTGCACCCCCTACAGAATCAATGATTAACCTTACACCATCACTAGAGATTCTTCATATTATTTCTCTTGACCCAGAAGCACTCCCTATTCCTCCATGGTTTTTGGATGACTTATATGAGGATTTACCCCCAAATCCCCCCAATTCTCCAGTTCATTTCCCCACAGAAATTTTACGCCCAACTACCATTTATAACCCTCAGCATCTTGATATTTCGTTTATGACGAGCGAACCATCGCAATCTCATTGCGTCATCCCTCCTTATTCTTCACCACTAGAAGATAACCACACGGTGACAGCCACCGATATCACTCTTTTAGATCCCTTGTATTCCCAACTATTCCACTGTGACGAGGACATACTCGAGGAATTAACCACCTCCGACTACCCATGGGATGTGCTACACCACAAAGCTCTCTTCCTTTCACAGGAAGCCTTCACACCTCCTAACCAACACCCCATATACGTAGTCGAAACCAAGGATTTTATCCCATCAGGGCATATCGTCTGGTTCAACAACCTCATCCCTGCCCCTGACGCTTTTGAAGAAGGCAATATGGCCAACATTTCCCCTACCATCAAAATCGATATTTCCATAAAAAATGGAGTCATCGAGGAAATCACCATTGGCGCTGCATGCACTCCTCAAGAAATCACCACCTACAAAACCCTCTTCAAAGAATACCGGGATATTTTTGCCTGGTCATACACAGAGATTCCTGGCCTTGATCCCTCTATTGTCGAACATCGCATAGACACCTGGCCAGATATCACACTGGTTAGCCAAAAACAATGACCGCTACACCCATCCAAATCAAAGACCATCAAAGTCAAGATTGACAAATTACGCATTGTTGGGTTCATCTACCCCATCGCCTATACCTCATGGGTCTCCAACCCTATACCCATTAACAAAAAACAGGGCACTATCAGTGTATTCACAAACTTTCACGATCTCAATCACGCCTGTCCCAAAGACAACTTTCCAACACCTTTCATCGTTCAAATTATCGACGACTGTGCAGGCCACAAGGCTTTATCCTTCATGGACGGTTTCTATGGCTATAACCAAATCCAAATCCATCCAACCGATCAATACAAGACCACATTCACCACTCCTTGGGGTACTTTTTCATATCGTGTCATGCCTTTTGGCCTAAAAAACGTTGGCGCAACTTTCCAATGGGCTATGACATACATTTTTCACAATCTGGCTCATATCATCCTCGCATACTTGGACGACCTCACAACTCGATCCAAAAAAATCACTCAACATCTTGATGATTTACGAATCATCTTCCAAAGGTGTCATCAGTACAACATCCGCTTGAACCCCCTCCAGTGCGTGTTCTGCATCACTGTCGGGTGCCTCCTTAGGTTCATCGTTTCCCAAAGTGGTATTACCGTGGATTCCCTCAAAGTCCAAGCCATCACAGAAATTCCACCCCCCTGGAATTTATGCCAACTCCAGAGTCTACAAGGAAAAGCTAACTTTTTACAGCGATTTGTCCTAGACTATGCCACTCGAGCACATGGTTTCCTTCGCTTAATACGCCATGACATCCCATCCCACTGGGATGAACATGCCCAAAAAGATTTCGACGATTTTAAAAGGGCACTCTCCAATGCCCCTTTAATTAGTTCTCCCGACTATAATTGCGACTATATCCTCTACGTATCAGCATCATCTATCTCAATAGCAGGAGTTCTCGTTCAAATAGGAGATGATGATCATGGGCATGTCATTTACTACATTAGTAAAAACCTCCCAGGGCCACCCTTGAAGTATAATCACGAAGAGAAACTAGCCCTTGTAGTCATCCTCATAGTCCAGAAACTACGCCATTACATTTTTCTTCACACAACTAAAGTCATAGCAGATTCCAACCCCATGCAATACTTTCTCAGTCGTTGGCAAATTAACAGTAAATTTGCCCGATGGATCGTTATCCTTCAGGAGTATGATCTCAAATTTTCAACACCCAAGAGAAAGAATGCTCTTGTCCTCACCAAACTCGTCACAACCTTCCCCTCCGATACTACCAGTTCCCCCATCAATACCGACTTCCCCGATGAACATCTCTTTTACATCACTCGGATGACCCTTGGTACGACGACCTCCACGCCTACCTCCGAACCCAAAAGTTCGGTAACCACGTCTCACAAGATGATTTTCACCGTATTTTACACCAGGCCCCCTGCTATCTCCTCATCAGAGATATCTTATATCGATGAGGGGTCGACACCATACTCCATCGATGCTTGACTATTGACGAGGTCGATAGAGTCTTAAACGATTTCCATAACGGCGCATGCGGGGGCCATCTCTCGGGGATGTCCACCACTCAAAAAATCATCCGCGCAGGTTACTTTTGGCCTACATTGTTTCACGATTGCATTCATGCCGTGAAGCGATGCGATAAATGTCAGCTTTATGCCAACAAAGCACGAGCACCACCTGCTCTTCTACACCTAGTCATTACTGCAGGCCCCTTTTGTAAATGGGGCATTGTCTTCATGACTTGCAACCCTCCATCCAGCAATGGACACAAATACATCGTTGTCGCAATTCATTACTTCACAAAGTGGGTTGAATCCATGCCTACCTTCAACAACACCACTGACACTGCAGGGCATTTTTTCTTTAATCATGTCATATCCCGCTTTGGAGTACCACTCCAACTAGTCTCTAATCATGGGAAACATTTTGAGAATGAGATTTTCATCGAACTCTCATCCTGATTAGGATTCTCCCACGAGTTTGCCTCACCATATTACCCTGAGTCCAGCAGACAAGTCGAAGCAGTTAACAAGGTCCTCAAGACCATGTTACAGCGCACGGTTAACAAACATAAGACCAATTAGCATCATATGTTATTTTCCATGCTATGGGCTTATCGTACGACCGTGAAAATGGCCACTGGTTTCACACCATTTCATCTAGTCCATGGGGTCGAGGCCACTCTTCCTATCGAGTGTGAAATTCCCACCTTATGCACCGCAATTGAGCTATTACCCGACACTGCTCCAATGGAGCAATGCTTGCTGAACTTAGAGTCCCTGGATGAAGATCGTCGATCTTCATTACAGAACAATGACGCAGCCAAAAAATGGTCAAAAGCCACCTTTGATCGCCATGTCAACCTTCGCTCATTTCACGAAGGTGACCTCGTCCTTGCTTACGATATCGCTCACGATACCCACGGTCATGGAAAATTTGAGTCACTGTGGCATGGCCCTTACATTATCCAACATTGCCTCACCAAAGGCGCATACATCCTGGCTTCCCCTGAGGGCCTCTCTCTCAAAGAACCCGTCAACGGGTTGTACTTAAAGAAATTTTATGCCTGAGCGTAGCCATTCTACATTAGGTTTTTTTTTTTATAGTGTTTTTAATATTTTTTCCATACCTCACGTCTAAACTATCATTTGTGTTATTGACAGATGCTTCCTCCACCAGCCTATCACATCAGTTACGCCAACGACGCCAACCATTGGACACAAAATCTCGCTTCGACAGCTTGTGCCCTCTATTCCCCCTCACATGAACTGCTCCACTCCAGCGGCATATGTTTGGTTTCAGCAACCAACAACCAAGTTGAGTACACCACTGTCATTGGCCTCCTCGCTGATGTCAGCCATCATCGTATTCGTCACCTTAGCATCTTACTTGACTCCCAACTAGTCGTCCTCCAGCTCAACAATGTGTACCGTGTCCGCGATCCTTGCCTCTTTCACAAATACCTGCAAGTTAGACTTTTATCTCGACATTTTGATTTCATTACATTTACACATATTCCAAGACAATTTAATCAAATCACAGATAACCTAGCTAACATTGTACTAGATTGGCATATATCACATCAAGACACCTTTACACACACATAAACCATCAGAAGTCTATCACAGCATATAGATTAGACATCATAAACAGCATTAAAAAATTATCACACACATATAAACATCACAAAGACCCCAAAATGTATATCCATATATATATATCGATCCAAAGTGCCATCAAAATGTTTACATACAAATAGAGTACATGTTATACAAAATCCGTAGGCTAGAGAACCACCTCGGTACAAAAATGGTGTCACCACACCAAACGGGCTCACCAGCCTATATAATATACAAAAATACACATAGAGACACTCATGGTGCCTCTAGAGCACCACCTCCTGGCCCTCCCTCAGGCGGGGGTGCCCCACCTGCTATCGGTCCCTCCGGATTTGGAGGTAACTGCCTAGTCATCGCTGCACCTGCTACTGCTGCTCGCCGAACCATGGTCCGCCACATCAACGGAACCCCCACACACTACTCTAGGACACCCTCGTCCTAGATACGTGACCACATGCCCTCAGGCACTCCTTGTAGCACCGCCTCCAAGCGGCAGCGAATATCCTCAAAATCTCCCTCAGCCTCAGCTGGAGGAGCATGTGATGGCCCTGTACCAGGGTCGTCAAAATGACATCTCCTAGCTTCTCTCTCATCGCCAACTAGTCTCGCCTCAACATCCTTTTGTCATCGTTTCTCTCCTACCTGCAGCTCTCCCCGCGAAGGTGTCATCGGCCCCTAATGAGCCGATGCTCTAACCAACTCAACCTCACGCCTGCGAGGTCCCACATCTGCACATACAAACAAACAAATGATAGCATCAGCATCCATCTATACATAATACACATGTTATACTATCTAAATACCAAAATATCAAAAAGTCACATCATACCTCAGTGGTCGAACACCTCTCCTGGAGGTAACACCATATCCGGATCACCTCGGAAATCCACCCCACAGTAAGGATACTGCAGAATGATCTGTGGCATCTATTGCCACACCTATGCAACCTCAGCCATGAAATAATGGCCACCCTCATCATGGCGAATCAAAATCCTAGACCACCGTATCAGTCATGGCTCTCGCACACTAGGTGCGCCCAATAACACTCTAGGGTGCAACATCGACACCCTCTCCAAAAACCATGCAACCAAGATGGGCCCAAAAGTGAACTCCCCTGAGTCCGCAACCCGACACCTGTCGAGCTGCCCTACCATCTTGGTATGAAGCATCAAGCCCTAGGATAAATTCTCTCCTTCCAGCGCCCTCCCCATAATCCTCATCTGACCACCACTGATATGCTGAGTCGCAAGGGACCCATATACCCTCACAACCATCATTGCTACACAACGATGAACTAGGGAATCCATAGCCCTGATACTCACCACGGAGCCCGACATAAAATCATCCCTCAAACAATACCTCCAGCCTAAGGTAGCCAACTTCTTGTCCCTAGGTAATACGGGCTCGACCGGTAAGGGCGTTCCCTGAAAAGGGAGCCCAGTCAGAAAATATACATCCTCCACCGCAGTGAAGGCCAACTGTTCACCCCGCACCATAAAACAATGCAGATCCAGACTCCACATCTGGATCAAGAACTGTAGGAGGTGCTCCTAGGCCCGTATCAAGGGGCACTTAAAAAAATTCAGCAGCCCACAAGCTGCCAAAGTGTCACGAATCATCGACTCCTCAATAACCATAGCCTCCCTGAGCTGTGACGAATCCCTCTCTCTCCAGGGAACTGGCATCATCCAAATGATCACCTGCAACCACATAATCCAGTTCTCGATCAACCATCTCAAACATAAACACATTAAAATCTTCAAAAAAGATAAGTCTTGCACCTGTCAGCTTTGCCCCCAAGGCGCGGTTGTTTAACCCCATAGACGCGCACACATGTGCGCCTGTTCATCCCACAGGCGCGCACAGATGCGCGCCTATTCATTCCATAGGCGTGCACACCTATGTTCCTATTCATCCCACAAGCGCGCACACATGCACACCTATCGGCCATACAGATGCACCTTCATGCACCCCTGTCACATACACAGGCATGCATCATAGCGCGCATGTTCACTACACAGCTGCACACTCATGCGCAACTGTTTAGCTTACAGGCTCACATACCATGCGCGCCTGTTTTCCCCATTAGGGCACCCCTGCACACAGATATATGGATAACAGGTGTGCACCCATGCACGTATATTTCCTGATTGTCGACGCATTGGGGGGCCCACACCCACAAACCCCCCTGTACGACCCTTTGTACAGGCCCTGCCCACAAATAGAAAACCTAATTCTATGCAGGACGATAAGACAACTAACCTGAAGCTCGCTGGTCCTGAATCGGCTGCCTCATTCTCCCAGAATCTCCAAATCTCCTTTGAATATTTGTCGTCCAATCACTCTGACAACAAGTACAAAAGAGGTGTCAATGTGGGCCCTACAACTATATATAGTCCTTTTTTCCAAACTTCCAGACCCCATTCCGAAAGCTCTGGGTGTTCATTTTTTGATCCATCTTCAGCCATGGGATCAGCATCTCGTCCTCTACATCAAGACAGTCCCTGGGCCATTTTCATCCTTAGCCCCCAGGAGCCATTTTTCCATACCTCGTCCAGGTACGCATGCTCATGTTCAAAATTATCAAATAAATGATTGTATGTTCGATTCTCTTCAGATATTGTTCACATCGGGTATTTGGTTTTTATGTGTGCAAGTACTTGGTCATCATACACCAGCATAGCCCCTTCAGGTATATAATCAACACTAGCATGTAATCATTCCCTCTGAATCTCAATTGCATCTCCAGTCACACCCTCTAAAATTTTCCTTTAGGGTCCCCATATCCGGCTCTATAATACTGCCACCTCCACCGCATTTTGGGTACTGTCACCTGGTAGCACTCTCCCCCACATGAGTTGTCCCATTCATAGCCCCCTTGGCACTTTAACACTCATGTTGTTTTCAACCTTTAGGGATGGGAGTCCCGATATTATTACATCATGTCGCGAATCAGCCACATACTCCTTCTCCTCATTTTGATAGCCTACCCAACAGACTCCCAAGGCACTTCCTCATGGTTTATTTTGACTGCACTCCCGCAGCACCATTTACCATCCATTTCATCCATCGTCGGTCTGTCCATCTTCATATTTCCCTCCATACATTGCCCTACTACAGAAACCCACCTATGGGGCCCCAACCCTCCACTTGTTTTTTACACCAACTTGCACCATCCTCAGGCCAAGACATCTTACACTAGGGCACCCATTTTTGTATATGCATTATTATCCCCACTGATTTTTTAATTCTTTTTGTAATTAAGCCATTGTTTCTAGCATCTTACATAGCTTTTTGTCATCACCTTTGGCGACCTTCTTGGCAAACGCAACCCATGTCGCCCTTGGTTGGGACACTCCTTATCATATACTCCTGTTGACATCATCCATAAACTTCGAGTATCCCACAAGCCACCTACCTCTGCTCTCTGAGATTGTTCACTTTGTCCCACCTCTGGCACAACTTATCCCATGTCTCATTGTCCCCCCTGACACTCAACTTCATTGAACGGTTGCAACCACTTATACTTCGCATATATCCCCAACCAAGGGCATTCTTGAGTCTCCACGCATCTTGACTTTGTCCATGTACCTCCTCAGTTCCTGACCTCACCTAGTAGATTTCACGAAGCTCTTTTCAATTGGAGTCGCATCTCCCTTTTTGTCAACATCAACATAGTTTCCATAAGGGCGACAGTATCTTGACTCTCATTACCTTTCCAATGAGAAGTCTCGGACGAAACAGGAAGAACCATAATTGCTCCCTGTTTTCGTTGACCCCCATAACATTCGACTTCAACACCTTCTCATGTTACGGTGGGTCTTACTTTGCGACTATTGCAGTTATTTCTTATATTTTCTGAATACCTATGAACTTTGTTGGGATATCACCACCCAGAGAATCTATGATACTTCTTACAGGTGTCATTGCCTACTGTTCAGAGTATGTTCCTCATCAAAATTGTCCTCTACCTTTATCGAAACCTCCCCTAAGGGCACTGCAGTTGTCTACATCAACACACAATTTCAGTTACTGTACAACACCCTTTTTTGAGTTACATGACACACGCATGGGGCATGCTCGCCTCATTTGTACACAATTTATTTTACACACCTTGCGAAAGGTTGGGTCCTACAGGTTCCCTTCTCCTTCCAACGGGTCACTCTTGATACTCTCACTATCTCTCTTTCTTACAACAGTACTCTCAGTAGAAGAAACATTGATGGATTTCATCTATCCATATGCTCCTAACCTCATCCATCTGGGGGCATCTGTTTTCACTGAAATTTGATCCACAAATGGTTACAGGAATCCAACATATTCAAACAACTATGAGTCCACCCATGGACCAAAATTACCAAAAAAGCATTTCCAAAAGGTCCAAAACTATACAACCAGTTATAAAATCAAGATGTGCTATGACTACACAGGGAGGGCGTGCACATGTGCCATCCAGAAACACAGGAAAAGCACACATGCGCACAATGCGCGATTGTGGACGCTAAAAGCCGTGCACACCTGAGAACGACACATTTATGATGTTGGTCGGCCTCCCACCCACTTCTGGTTCAGTTTCCAAGTCGATTTGACACCCAAATCTGAGCTGGATCTAGCTGGGTGGCTGGTCAAAGACCTAAAGGTGCCCTAAACAACCCCTTTTCACACTAAAAGTTGGTTTCACAATACCTCAAAGTGGTGCTATAAAACAAGGCCATGGGTGCACTACATTTTCAAGGAATTCATTTGCAAGGTTATGCTACTGCTATTCTCTTGGGGAATCCTCTTTTCTCATCAAGATCATGCTAGCACCATTCCATTTGGGCAATCCACATCACCTTTTGAGTGGGTTAGCTTGGGATTCTTTCACCATTTCTTTCAAGTTTCAAAGTTGTAAGAAGAGCTCAATTGTGGGGGTCCAAGAGCCCTCCCTTGGAGGAAGAA
>SNQJ01S0121904.1:3791-26961 GCA_010110895.2 Picea sitchensis | reverse complement strand
TTGGCGACTCTATAGGGAAGGCAATGCAATATTGGATTGAACTCAGCTTTTTGGTTTCACACACAGAGAAATTTTTCTGTTATGTACTCGAAGGTTTGCTTTGGGGTGGTGGAAGGTAGAAAAGGAAAAGATTAAAGAGGGAAAAGCTTTAGCACTCAAGTTTAAGAATAGTGGTCATAGATGTAGCACGATACAAAGTTGTGAACCACAAGTGATTGTCTTTCTTTTTGTTCTGGCTACTTATCACTACTTAAGCATACTTCTACAAAACAAGGAAAAATTGTTGTTGTACATGACTTATCCAAATCAGGTTGAAACAAAACTTGAACAAGATCAAGGGCAGAGAAAAAATAAAATATAGGCAAATTAAAAATAAAACCTCAAGAAAGACTGAAAGTAAAGCAAAAGTACTCAAGAAAGTAAAATGCAGAAAAATAAAACAAATGTACAACCTGAACTGATATTTACATGAAACATTGATTCAGAAAATGTAATAGTTAGCTAGGCTCAACATATTGTTTCAAATGCGATCCATTAGTCGTGAAAGAGAATAACCGTTCTTCAAAGTATTTTAACATGTAAGTATTATTTTCGACTACTAGAAAAATCTTGTATGGACCTAACCAGAGATTTTGGAATTTAGAATGCTTGCCTTTATCAGCATGTGCAGAGTCCCAAAGCAGGAATTTGTCGTTGACCTTAAACTTGATAGATTTGTCACATTGATCGAAGTATTTCTTGATTGTCTGTTTCCTTTTCTTCATATTTTACAATGCATGGTTTCTTTGTTCTTCTAAATCCAGCAGAGCATTCATTCTATGGGAAATATCAATGGAATTTAACTCTTTATCCTGCATTTCTAAACGAAGGGAAGTAAGTTGAAGTTCAACAAGAATTATAGCTTCCTGACCATATAAGAGTGAGAAAGGGGTATGACCAGTGTTTTTTTTGGCAGTTGTGTGATGAGCCCACAATGTGTATGTGATAAGAGTATGCTATTAACAGGGCTTATCATCAATAATCCTTTTCAAGATCTTGACCTGGTTTTTGTTGGTTGACTCAAATTGCCCATTTCCCTGAGGGTAATAGGTAGATGAGGTGATGTGCTTGACTCCAAATTCACTCAAAAATCGAGAAAACTTTGAAAAAATAAATTTTGATCCATTATCTAAGATTATTTCGAGTGGAAGGCCAAAGCGTGCAAAAATATTAGATTCTAAGAAGTTGATCACCTGCTCATCCTATGTGTTTTTAAGAGGGAGAGATTTAGTCCACTTGGTAAAGTAATATGTTATCGTCAAGATAAATACATGTACTGTAGAAGATGGAGGGTTGATAGGGCCGATGAATTCTAATCCCCATTTATCCAATGGGAAATCAGGCAAAGCTAGCTGTAAAGGCATAGCTGAAAATTGTTCCCTGCCATAAAAAGTTTGACATTTTTCACAAGCCCGAATGAACTTGAAATAATATTGAAACATCAAGGGCCAAAAATAACAATCCTTGATGATATTGAAAGAAGTAGCCTTTACTGTGAAATGGCCACCAATATGGATGTTAGAATGTGAATATCCACGAAGTACATTTAAATGTTTTTGGGCTATGTTATCATTAACACATATTAGTAGTAGCGCATCAACAGATCTATGATAAAGGATGTTTCCTAGGATGAGGTACTTTGGGGATATCAAGCGCATCCTTCTGCATTGATGCAAATCTAAAAGACTTGGGAAATTATGATGCAAAAGATAATAGATGATATCCTTGTACCAAGGATGATCAACTAAATTAATATCAAGATTTTCCAAGTAAAATAGTTCCAAAAACACATTCTTGTCTTCCTCAAGAGAATCACTTGGTTCATGGTGTTGAGCCAAGTGAATAACTAGATCACGTCCCTTAATACTTTTGGTTGTGGTGATCATTAAATCATGTTCTTGAATCTTGGCAAGTCAATGAGAAATTTTTCCTGAAAGATGAGTTTGTGTAAGAAAAAACTTGACTATAGGAAAATGGACTCTTTCCTGTGTTTTCCTGCCCAAAATTAAATGCTTGAACTTTCCTATAGATTTTACCAAGGAGAAAGTGTGTTTTTAAATTAGAGTATAATTCATCTTGTCATCTAACAAAATTTGACTCATATAGGCTATAGGATTTTCTTGATTTTGGTCATCAGTTTGCAGAAGGATGGCATAAATTTCCTCTTCTGTGGCATTGGTATAGATGATGAATTATTTATTAAAATCAGGCTCGGCTAAAACTAGTGCATAGCTGATTTCCTTCTTGATTCATGTAAAATCATTTTCTAAATCATCAGTCCAAGAGAAGTTTCTATGTTGCTTCAGCAAATTATGAATGGGTTTAAACATCACAGTGAAGTCAAGAACAAAACTCCTGAAAAATTTAATGGTGCCCATGAAGGATTGAATACCTTTCCTAGAGGTAGGATCAGGGAGGTTCATAATCGTGGAAACTCTCTTGGTGTCAATACTAATACCACAGTTAGAAACAATATGACCAAGGAGTTTTCCTTGAGTAACTCTGAAAATAGACTTAGAAAGATTCAATGACATATCAAATCTTTTGCAACGCAGAAAGACTTTACTAAGATGACCAAAATGATCTGATTGGTGTTTAGAATAAACAGTTAAGTCATCAAGATAAACCTGAATTATCTTACCAATCAAATCATCAAAATCTATCTGCATAGCTCTTTGGAATGTGGAACCTACGTTAGACAAGCCAAAAGGCATGCATTTGTAGGCAAAGGTGCCCCATCTAGTGGTGAATGTGGTTTTTTATTTATCATCCCTCTTGACTTTAATTTGATTATACCCAGAAAAACCATCAAGTAGGGACATTATTTGAGACCTGTCTACCTGTTGCAAGATCATCTCCATGTTAGGAAGCAGAAATTTATATTTAACACTATCTCTATTTAAATCATGAAAGTCAACACATGACATGATCTCATTAGTTTTCTTGCGTTCAGGAACCAGACCCATTCAAAATACTTTACTAGAAAGATGATTTGAAATTTTAATAATTTTTCAACTTCCTTTTTTATAGTAACTTCAAGGGTAGGGTTTACATGCCTTTATTTCTGCCTTACTATTTTCTCCCCTTCCTTAATAGGAATGGTGTGTTGGATGACGTTGAGATCAAAACCATGAAGATCCTCATACGACCAAGAAAAGATGTCCTTGAATTCATGGAATAAGTCGATGAATTTTCCTTTTTCTTCTTGTGACCACTAGGCTCCTATTTTAAGAATCTTGGGATCATCTGAGGTTCCAATGTTCATGGAGACAATGTATACAAATTTCCTTTTTGACTCCTCTTCTACAACATTTTCCTTTTTACCAACATCACTCATTGAAAATGAACTCTCAAGATGATTCAATCCCTTCAGAAACTTGTCATCGTTAATAGAAATCACTTCCTTATGATTAAGAGGTTTATTCTGTAAGAAAGAACATATATCCTCATCATTTTTTAAAACCTTCCATGATTCAACATTGTCAGGTACATGTGGAAGATATAAAGACATAGAAGTGCAATCAGGTTGTTGTGTTAATAATTTTCGAGTAGGAGAAGAAACAAAAATTGTCAACCTATCAACCATTGTGTTAAGCTCCCTTTTTATCAACCATTGTGTTAAGCTATCAACATATTTGAAATCAAGGCTCAAACGACCTGAGTGTACCTTTTCATCATCTTGTTATTAGGATTATAAATTTTTCTAAAAATATTAACCACAAGCTCAGAATCACCAAATACAGTAAGATGACCAAAACCCAAGTTATAGGCATTCTTGATACCTAACAATAGGGCTTCAAACTCAACAACGTTGTTGGTGCAAGTGAATTCTAACCTAAAGGAGAAGTTGTAATTTTTTCCTACAGGTGAGTAAAGGATAATACCAGCTCCATTTCCTTCGTTGGATCATGCACCATCAAAGTGAAATGCCTCATTCTGTCATCATAGTCAAATTTTTCACATGGCACGCCATCTTCTTATGTAAAAATAGAATAAGCACCCAGGCTCTCCTCAACATAATTGACATTTAACTGAGGAACTTTCTCAATGTAAGGTGAGATATGATATTCTATAAGAACAATGATGTTCTTTCCATCCTTAGGGATAGATAGATGTGACCCATCCAAAGACAAGTATCCACATGTTAGGGCTTGCCAATCTCTTCCCAAAATAATTGAGTAGTTGTTGAAAAGCATATCGATAAATTGAATGTTAAGGGTGGTGTGTATCTCTAGATTTGCGCAAATTACTAAAGTTACATCTTTGATCTCATGAATTGTGGATTGATGTTGATTATTATAGGAGAGCATGCTTCTCACATTTGTTTTTGTACAAGAGAGGCCCAACTCTTCCATAATGGTATTTTGTAAGTTTTAAACCTGCAAAGTAAAGCAATGCATATAGATTCTTAAGCAATACAGAAATTAATCAATGGCTCATACACAGAGGACACAGAGATTTTTACCAGAAACCCTCAACCGTGAAAACCTTTCTTATTTTCATTATATCGAATTTCACCATTCACCATACAATATATACAATGTTTTTAGGTATTCCGTAGATACCAAAACCCTAATTCCTTAATCCGGGATTAATTTACAAATTAGCTAAAAATAGCAAAATCCGCTAGGGATCGTCAGACGCAGTTGTCGTATCTGACGCACCCACACACACACACATGCAAAGAATATACCACATACAAAACATATTTGACATGACACTCGGGCCTGAGCCACCATCAATGAGGAAGCAATGGGATATTATGTCTAAAATATTTACAGAAATATAGACAGGGGGATAATTTATAGATCTCCTAAAGTTATTTACACCTATCCTATTTACATGAGACTCCCCTTCATTGTAATCTTCCTTCGAATTGGCTATGTTGGAAGTTTTACCTTCCATGAAATCTCTAAGATGTTGTTGTTGTTCTGGTACAATTACCGTATCTAAAAGAGTAGCATTAGATTTTATGTTAGCCAACTGATTTAAAATGTTATATTTTGAAGAAGGGGTAGTGACCTGATGACTGGTAGAAAGGTGGGCATCTTGTGAGCCATTATTTTGAGTGGATGTTCTAGGGGAAGAAGTAGTCTTGGAAGAATCATATTTTCCCTTATTGGCATATAATTTATTTATGGTATTAACTACCATAACACCATCCCGTGGGGCCCAATCTAAGACAATAATGAGATTATCTGGTTTCTTTCCAAAAATTTGATCCCTCACATTTTTCTTGATTTCACAAGTGCTTTCCTCATGATGTTCTTCGCATGGGAAATATGGATTTTGGTTGAAAATTATTTCTCACGAAATTTTTAGTAGAAGCCTCGATGGTGGAAGTAGAAGTGATTCCCTTCCTTTCAAAAGATATCATGTGATTATTATTGTCTTGCATAAGCTACAAAATGGTAGACATATCAGTTTGCTTGGCATAGTACTCCTTAGGAAGACCGGTTCTGTCTAACTTCTCTTCGTCCTCCAAACAAGTCTAAAGGGAAAATCCGATATTATTTATGGATTTCTCTTCCAATATGTGATAATAAGAAGAGGTTAAGGCGTTGTAGTAATGCATGAATAAGGCTTGATTTTGAGTTCTGATCAATTCAGGGATTTGATTATATAACTTGGTGAAGCGAATATTGAAAGCCTTAATGGTTTCACCTTTGTTATATGCAATTTTATTGTACTCCTTCAACTGATCAGTTGGACTCTTGGGTTGTCCAAAAGTAGACTTGAACCAATAGATCAACTCCTCCCAGGTGGAGAATATTTTCAGAGGAAAGTTAAAGAAGTCAACCACATATTTTCCTTCTAGAGAATTCACAAATAGACTCATGCAGGTATCATTGTCATTCACACCAATGTTATGACAGGCATTCAAAAAAGAAATCAAATTCTTTTCTGTGGAGATAGTGTTGTTTCCCGAGAGCTTAGGCAAATGATCTTTGAGCTTTGGAAAAGGATTGGTTGTGGGCGCAATATTCAAGGGAGAAGAAACATGCCATGGAGTAGTAGTAACATCCTCCTCAAATTGAAATAAGACATATTTCTTAATGACCTTGGTCGGATTTGTGGTAGATTGGACAGGAACATCATGGATATAGATACTCCTGATCGAATTCGAGATAGAAGGTTGTGAGGAAGATAAAATACCGGTGTCACCTCCAGAACCATTGCTTCTTGTTCCACTACTAGTGCCCGACATTTTGAAGACGTAAGGAAGCGGAGAGGATGAGGAACTAGCCAAATCAAACAAAGATCGATGAAGCTTAGGTTGTTGTGCTCAGAGAACAACTTTTCTTCTTCCTAGTTCGGGAATGAGAGTAAATTCATGTGATTGACCTCGTATTCGTTGAGATATATAGGAGGAATAGGACATAAAATGTCCTAATTTCAAGGTTCGTCGAGGTCTCATCTCCTTTGGTCATCCAAATATTGTTGGAGATGGAATTCAATAACAATAACTTCCCAAGAATGATTCAGTTCATCCTGACTATTGGAAATCTCAAGAATGAGATTGTAAAAGGTAAGGGTAATGTTGGTTTGATCCTATAGATCATTACCTACATTGGGTTGTCTTTAATTAGGAACAATCACGAGTCAAGAGAAAAATATGAATAAAAATATAAAATCTATAAACAAACAACAAATAGAAATTAAAGCATTAAATAAAAATAATAAATTTATAAGTGTACAAAAAATACAAACCAGGGAAATGAAAATGGAGTCTTTCATCCCCAGTATGGTCGCTAAACAAAATGTTGAGTAAAAGAGATAGAAGCCTTCCTTGCAACATTTTTTTGAATCTTGTTTGGCTAAGACAAGACAGGCAGGATTATCACCCTAATTTATATCCTTACTGCAATTTCAATTAACCTTCAAGCTATTAAACTTAAAGACCAATTGTTTTTTTTTTATCATTTATCAAATGCAAATTGAAATAAATAAGTCTGATTTTCTTTTATAATAATTTAAACAAGAAGCAAAATCACATAATCTGATAGAAATAAGAAAGACCAAGAGATTTGCAAAACCATCAATGATTTTATTCATTCATTCGGTAACAACCAATACAATTCACATACTTTCAAATTATTGACCAGATGAAAGTCTAGAAGCCTAGGGTAACACACACATAGGCCACTAGTGCCTTCAAATCATACCAAGAATGATGTAAATATAATCCAACAACCACAACTTGCACTCAGTTATGACTCTGCACAAGAATCTTATTTAGCACTGAAAAATTAATCCATAAACCAAAAGAAATCTACAGACTATCAAACAGACAATCAAGCTAGAAGCATATCATAATTCAATTCTCCTTGGTCCTAGATTTCCATCACCTTCAATAGAACTTGATATCACAAGAAGTGTCTTAGCCTAGAAATTAGAGATGAATGAATTAGTAATAAAATCTCACTTGGAAGTAAGAGAAAACCTTATTAGAGAAATGTGTTCCTCTCTCTATTTTTGTCCATCTTACCTCCTTTTAATATCTCCAAGGTAGTTGAATCACTCAACCACTTATAGTTAAATTATTAACTAACAATTAGTTACTTAATAGGAGAGATGTCAAGTAAGTTAATAAATAATAACAATAATATCTTAAGGGTATTAAATAACACTAATAAGTGGGGACCCCTTAATTCTCTTTAATGAATTAATAAACCATTTCATCCTTGTATCTTCCACCTTAAATGCATGACATACAAATCTTGCCACAACATACAATCCATGCCATTATCATGCATAAGATGAAATAATCATAAGATCCCCTTGTCACTCCATGTGGAAATCGTGCAATTTATTTCATAATTTTTTCCAAACATGAAGCTAATAGAATATAAGGTTGTCCAAAAAAGTATTATCGAATATGAGTTGTCAAAATAAATATGAGATGTCCAAAATTATATACTGTCCAAAAATAAAGTGCAAACAAGTCCATATACAGGTGCCAAATAAATTAATCAAAATGATCTTGAGAAACCATATTTACTGTTATATGTTTCTCCTCTCTTGCTATGACTACTCTCAACCCTTTCATTTTTTCCAATTGATGAATATGCCTTAGCAGATTTATGATCATTCTCTTGCATATGGGAAGTGACGAAATGAGAATATTCTTGTGATGATTTTTACCTGGTTACTGCTTCTTTCTCTTCCTCGGGGTTTCCTTCGAGCTCAGTGATTTTGGCCTTATGATGGGCATGTGAGGCTTGGGATTGAGGATGCAAATTCCGATGTGAAGGATGTGGTGGTGGAAGTGAAGTAGTGGGCCAAGCATGAAAGGGAGGTTGTTAGAGTTTATCAATATTTGGCCATCCTTGTGAGTGTCTGGTAGGAGGGTGAAAAATATGTTGCCAACCATCTCATTCAGGCACAACTAAAGAATTGGAATTATGATTTGGAACTGCTATGCCTATATTTGGGTGTGGGTTCTTAGGAATAGGTGGAGGCATGTAACATTGTTGGAAAGACAAGTTGAGAAACCATTTTTGTAACAATTGACTAAACTCTTCTAAATATGCAACAAAGTGTATAGAGAACCTTAATTTTTTGTTTCCCCTTTGCCAGGGACCCAATCCTTTGCCTTTGTTATTATTCCTCCCTCTATGATGGTCTCTGCTGAAAAAGATCATTTTAACACACATTCACAAATATCAGAACCAGAGCATGACTAATCCATCATCTAAAATTTTGCAAAATAATAGTTTAGACCTGGCTCTATACATAACAATACACATGCGGGAAATCAATATGCATTCCACATTCCAGAACTAGTAATTACTCAGAACAAGGATTTACAGGGCTCTTGGGATTTCATGATCAAGTTTGTAATGAGCAAAAAATGGTAAGTATGACCGGGAACTGCAATATGGACTGTTCATTTACCATGACTAGTTCCATCAAATCATTATCATCAACATTTTTGGATATGAAACAGAGCAGAGAAAAAACAAACTAAAAACTCCCATTTCAACTTATATAATTTTGTCATGAAACATTTCTTACAGTCATTATTTAAGCATGGAAATGAAACAAGTATTTGAGTTGATGGACAAGGATTGTAATGAATGAAAAATGTTAAGTATGATGGGAAAATAAAATGGACATACTTACATTACAATTATTTCCATCATCATTAAACTCTTATAATTAAAACCAACAAAATTACAGTCATCCTACAACCATAGTGTTCAATAAATAAAATCAGTCTATCTCTCATTCCATAAGGTATCCACTTTGAAAACACGGTTGAAAAATGTCACACAACAGTTATGTCATCTCTCGAATTGACTCAAAATATTCACTGTCACAATCCAAGCATTATTAATTTTTTCAAATGATCAAAATCCATTTATTAGTCCCTATTGAACACCTATTTTCGTCTTTAATCAAAACATTACATATTACTTCCAACCATCAAATGCGAAACTTCATGTAAACAACGCTCAAAATATAAACAGAGTCATCCAAACATTTCTTTTATCTTCACTCTAAACAATCAATTTCATTACTTATTAACCAACACTCGAACGATCAAATCATAAAAATGTTGTTCAATCAGACCCCAAACCAGGTAGATAATTTCATTTGCAAGGAGATGACAGACATATGTATGCATAAAAAATTCTCAATCAAGATCATGGTGTCGTGCCTCTATTATGGTTTCATTATGAAATCGAATCCAACAAAGGTGTCATGACTAGCTGGAAATGAAACGACAAGGGTTTCAAAACTTATTCCTATCAAAGCACAACCATTTACTTTGCGAGGCCCATTGGGTCACTTATAAATGCTTTCATACTCTAGTGTGACATTCGTCACAAATTCAATCATAATACATAGAGGCGGCGTTGCCTCTTTTTCTTTCTGTGTTTTCGATCCTCAACATGCGAGCCAAACAACAACCATAGTCAAGTAGACCATGGTTTTACAGGATTATGGTTTCCAATGAACAACAAAATGTCGATATGGGAAGGGATTTGACCCAAAATTACTTCGGACTTGGCCCAAATGAAATGTGCATGCGGGTAAACCAATAATTTGTTTTAAAAAGGGTATGCATAAGGTCAGGGGACGTTTTACTTCAAGAAACAACATAGGGTTTGCATGCAACCCTTTTGCATGCAACACTAAAATACCAAAGACCATAAGCACTAGAATATGTTATTGCACTATATACAACCACAGACTAACATAGTAAATGGGAAACCAACATCCATAACTATGGAAATCAATGGATAAAACCATCCATCATACCATTCAAACTTCTATGCATTTTTTATTTTTATTTTAACCAGGAGCATAACAACCTCATTTTTCTTTAAAACAGAGCATGAAAGCATCGAATGAAAATAACAACATGTAGTTATAGAGAAAGGAATAAACTATTAATCAAACATCACATTAGATGACAGGGACTTGAAACCCTAGTACCTTGTGTTGTGTAGATTAAAAAGTGCCTTTGAGCGGTTGTTGCGGTTACCAGAGCTCAATTTCCACCAATGAATGAAACCAATACTCAAAACCTAAAATGGTAGATTAGACAACAAGTTGGCGTATTAATTGTTGGTCACATCGTGTTAAGGTGATGGTCGACATTAATCACTTGTTAAACCCAAGGAAATCCACGTCAAAACCTAGAGAAACCAACATGTGCAAAATAACCACCAGCATGTGCCAAATAACGCAGCCACCTACCACATTAAAAACCATCAAAAAATAACAATGTCCATCATATGGTATATGCATACGGGATGTCCCACATGTATTCAAAACTTTGACATCAACTAACATATGAAATTACATTACTTAACAGCCATAATTAAGATCGTCGGCCATAAAATGAAATGTTCATAAGATATACATGTTGGATCATACCGATATGATATATAATATATGTGTATTATGGATAATATCCCATATGTGTTAAGACTTACAAAATTTTTCCAAATACAAATCTTTAAGTTACCATAATTGCAACAACCAAGTTGACATTACCATATCCTTGCAACTTGTCTAATATGTATCGGACCATATACATATAGACTATGTAATATATATAAGTGATGTGCAATGTGCATATGTATGCAAGTTACCCTTTTTCTTATATGTTTAAAACTCATTATCTAGTAGGTGAATATCATGTCGACACATTCATAAAAAATGAGAACCCTTTTATCATTTGAAACATCAGCCATGAAACACGTCTTTTGAAGATGATATTTCCCAACGTTTGTACTTAGAATAAAAAAAATCAATGCCCAAAGAGGACTTTTGATTACCAATTGAAACAACTATTGTTATCACTTATTATCATTGAGAACTAAAACCAAACTCATATCAAAATAAGCATTATGCAGGTGATCTGTAAGCATAAAAGACAACTATTAACAATAAAGAATTTAAGTGACTTTTCCTTCAAAGGGGCTCTTCCAAGTTATTTATTTGAATGCCACTATAGGGGTCCCCACTTGTACTTTATTTGGTATATATGTATATAGATTTTTTTTTTTAAATGTGTATTCCTTGCAATTATTTGCAGATAGATGACTCTTTGACGATTTTGAGAGTCAAGGACCTTCTCATTTCCACTAGGTGTTTGTGAGTGACATTGTCATTATCTGGGCACCACACCAGGACAATGTCCTTCAACTTGTCCCTGAAATTTGAAATAAACAAAGAATGGCAAAACAATGGGATTGGAAAATTTGCATTGCAAACGAAGGTGCCACACACCCTCTACAAAGGCACCCATGAAAGAGACACTACAACCCCTTGTATGTCATGAACCCCGTGCCGATTGAGTCTTGAACCTTAACCACTTCACCCACTTTACATGGCTTAGAGAGGGATCTCTTGGAAACTCTCCTTGACCTAGGGAAAGATCTACCCAATAGGCGACCTCGTCAACCCTCCCATATTCAAGCTTGACAAGTAACATAATGTCTTTGAGCACTTGATTGTTTGACATGGTAATATTTGATGCACATGCTTAGGTGCCTCATTTATTGATTTGATTTACTTATCATGATATTTTGAATTAATATCCTTAGAGGGTGTGCTTATTTGTCTTTGCAACACCTACTTGGTGGACATTTTTGGAGGAACAAGCCTAGCTTGGGTTTCCATGGGGCTTATATCCCACAGGTGGATTCCAAGGGCTCGCATGTTGGATGAGAGATATTAAACCTTAGAGGCATATAATATGACTTGGAGGGCATAACCTAGCCCCCACATGCCAAATAGTTTTCCTAGGAGAGGCAAAATGTCACCTTTAGAGGCATGCCATCACCTAGGGGAGTTAGGGTTTATTGGTGATATGCATTGGCACAAGGACGTTTTGAGGAGGTTGAGGCTTTGACCATGAAGAAAGTGACCTGGATGATTGAAATGTGGATTTTGGAAGCCTTCCTACACTCCTCCATCCACAACAAATTTCTCCAAGTGCCAAAATGTCCCCTAAAGAGGTGACGTCTTTCTAAATTAGGGTTTCTTTTTGTGTAAAAGTAAAATTTAAGTGAATTGTTTAATATTATTTTGTAAAAGGGGAAAGATTAGGGTTGTTGACCCCTAGTCTTTTGGTTTACCCTGATATTATGTGGACAAACTATTTTGGAGACATTTTGTATAAATAAGAGATCATAAGATCTCATTTTAACATAGCTCTCCCATTGTGAGAAGTACTTGGATTGAAATTTTCGCTACACTTAGAGTATTTTTCCTCTTGTGTTATGGAATGATGTATTTTGGTTATGGTTAATGATGATGATGATGCGTTATCTCTTGGAGGTCACTTCTATATCATTGTGGAGGTTTACTTTGGCATGTTAAAGTATTTTCTTGGATTGGTATGGTTCTTTACTTTGTCATTATCATTGGAAATTCAAGTTAAAGTTTTTTTGGCCAAGACTAGATAGGGAGTATAAGTATATACACCCATATCCTAGTTTCCACCATAATTATCAAGCTTCTAAATTTATTTGCAAGGGTTTTGTTGAGGAAGTAAGCAGATTTACACCCCTTAATTTCAAACCCTATCTAGGTTACTTACCTTGGGAATTAAGAGGATTTACACCCCCAAGGGTTTAGTAGTCCTAGATCTTTATTTAAGACCCCATTAACCCATAACTGAAGGCTCTAATCTTGCATTGGAGATATAAATTGATGCATTGGAAAATGTGAAAGTTTCAATTATTGGTCTTCTCTCACTTGAGTTTTGTTCCCCTAGCCTTGAGCTACCTTGGCTCATTAAGGCAACCCCTTTCAACCACAAATTATTTTTGTTGTAGTAACTCTAACCTATAGCCATTAGGGTTGCACTAACCCTAAATAGCTCCTAAACTAACCCTAGACTAGCCCTAAAAATCTACCCTAACCTTCTACTAACCTAGGCACACTTATTGAGCTAACTAGGACTTGATTTAATTGGATAATTTTTCTGTAATAAGTCTTGGTTTGATACATAAAAAAGGCTGGTAATTTCACTACAGAAACCCTAACCTAAAGTCACTCATAACTTGTGATTCCATCGTTAAAATTTGCTAAAAATTTTCTAATTATTCTACTTGCTTAATTACAATTTTTTACTGGTTTCTTTGCAAGTTTTAGTGGTTGAATTCACTGCTGTCATGACAAGTTTTATACATCCATAAGGTGAAAAAATACTTATGCATACATCTTTTATGACAACCATAATTCATTGCTAAAGTCTCATCCTATAGATCATGAAATTCTCTAGTGTTTATCTACTTCGTTTCAAGCATATTTCATTTGATTTTTATCAATCTTTTTAGCAGCTTTAGTACTTGTTTTACTGTTGATATATACTATCATTCATTTCCAAAAATTGGGGATAGAAATCCTAGATTACTGATTGTTAGCGTCGGAAGTCACTCCTGGATTGCTTGCAGGAGCAGAGCCCGACACCCATCAGTTTAATGTCATGATTTGTTTATAGAGGGGTGATCAAATGGAAGTAAACTCGGAACAATATCGTCTCAACTCTGAAACTAGGCCAGGCATGCATGGGCGAGTGAGGTCTTAGAGAAACTTCAAACAGTGAATTGCAATAAGGGTGAGTAGGGGGAAGACTTATTTGAGAAAAGTGCAGAGGACTGTCATAAACAACAGGTTTTCTAACAGACTATGAGAGAAAGCATCAAGAGGCAAGATCTTCTTACACCCAAATGCAGGAAACCAGAGGAAACAGTAATGCGACAACAAATCATTTATCGTAACATAACTGTGCTAATCCACGCAAAGCATTCGTTAGTGAACCCTCTGATATAAGACGAAAACACAGATGGAAAAAGGAGAACTATTTGTCATAAAACAAGAAATCTCAAACACGGATGCACCACCCAGAGAACTAGAATGGTTGTTGAAACTTTACAGTCGGGAGCTTCACTCTACCATTGATAGATACAAAAATGGAGAAAACGACTACATATACTCGAAACAACAACAACAAAAAAATCGAGATGGTGCATTAAACACATTGCGTCTGCATGGCCTCTGACAATCTGCAGCTGCAATCTTTGAATGATCGTGCAACTTCGGCGGACGCAATCGGACTTTCTGACAGATCCGAGGACAAGTCGACGTGCTTTAATTTGGTGCCGGAATTTCCCATTATGGCGGAGGCGATGTCTAACCACCACCAACTACCTCAATAACTTCTTCATGGGGATTGAGGACGACCCGGCCAACTCAGCACTTTCGGGACGTGGAGGGCCTCCCGCGCTGCCACCTGGAATAACTGAATGGCTTGAAGAATAGGTGTGGAGGCCAGCGCGGAAGATGGGGCACAACAATGGAGTGATGGGGCCAAAACCATGGGGGGTGAAATAAGAAACGATGAGGTGTGAGAGAGGCGGTAGGGGATGACATGTGGCGGAAGACAATAAGCGGAGGGAGCTAGACACATGGCAGGTGGTGAGTGGACGATGAGATGGGGGGAAGGGGCCACACGGACCAGGAAAGGGGAAGCGAGCGGTTGTCAGAGGATGAGGAAGGGCTAGAGGGGGTGAGCCTCATCACACAATCAGGAGGAGGACAGGTGGCAAGAGGGAGGATGGTCCACAAGATGACATGACGGGAAGGGGGCCGACATTGGTTAAGTGCAGAAGGACAGAGGATGCCCAGGCTGCCTGTGCGCCGTTGATCCAGGTGCTTCGATCTCGACCGTCGGGAAGTTGCGCGCCCGATTCCAGACCCCCCCCTTTCGCTTAAAGGTAGAAAGGCAGGGGGGTCCGGAATCGCCTCTCGCACAGTTGATCCAGGCGCTCCGATCGTGACCGTTGAAGAAGGTGTGCCCCAGATTCCGGACCCCCCCCCCTCCGCTTAAAGGTAGAAAGGCGGGGGGGGGTCTAGAATCTCATGTATGCCATTGATTTGGGCGCGCGGATGCACGCCGTCCAGATCCGTTCACTGCTTACCACGGGCATATTTACATCCCGAACTTAGGACAAGTGGGTTTTTAACCCATTCTCTTGCATTCTAACCCCCTTACAAGAAATATCGCTAACATTTGTCTCCATGGGGGATAGAGTCATCCCTGTGATGCTCTAAGAACACTTTTGTAGATTTAGTGCCTTGCTGTTGGGCTATGGAGTCATTTATTAAACTGAAAACAAAAACAAAAACAATATTTACAAGGCAAAAAGAGCCGACTGCGGCTCACAGAAAACATTTTTTCAAGAAATGCCCATTTACTAGGCCACTAAAAACTTCTTTGCCTTCCAGATCCTGTAACCTGTAAGTGTTGTTTGAAAATACTTCAAGGATCTTGAAAGGCCCAAACCAGAGGGCATCAAACTTACTGTGCTTGCCCCTGTCCTACCTGGGTGCATCCCATTTGAGCACCAGATCACCCTGCTTGAACTCTTTCTTTTTGCACTTCCTATCAAAGGCCTGATTGACCTTCTGTTGATGGTTATAGGCCCTATCCATGACCTGTTCTCTGATCTGCTGCACTTCCACCATCTAATGAATCCTTCTGACCACATGGTTAGGTTCTCCTTCAAATTCCTGGAGGAAAGTCGCTACAGATAAAGCGAGCTGAGTAGGGAAAACGGCCTCCATCCCGTAAACCAGTTGGAAAGGTGAGATGCCCAGGGACTTCTTCGTTGTCACTCGGTCAACCCATAGAGAAAATTTAAGTTTTGAGTCCCAGGCCCTTTTATTGTCTTCCAACAATTTCTTAATGAGCTTGATCAGGATTTTGTTGGAAGACACTGCCAGTCCATTTCCTTGCGGGTAATAGGGAGTGGAGTGGATCAGTGAAATCTCAAACCGTTCACAGAACTTGACCAGAGGCTCAGACCTAAAGGGGGTTGCATTGTCAGTGACGATTCTGCTGGGGCAACCAAATCGGGCTATGATATCCTCCAGGAAGCTGATAATCACTTTGTGAGAAGTACTTCTGGTGGGGACATCTTCTATCCATTTGGTGAAATAGTCGGTCGCAATCAGGATCCATCTGTGCTGGCCACTTGAGGGAGGATGAATTTCTCCAATGAAGTCCAATCCTCACTGCTGAAAAGGTGCTGAAACTACTACAGGCTTTAATGGCAGAGGTTTGAGCTATTGTTTTCTTGAGAACTTCTGGCATTTGATGCAAGATCTGATTTCCTTGTAGACATCAGGAAATAAGGTGGGCCAGTAATACCCATCCCGGAGGATCTTGTGAGCTGTGGTCTTCCAGAAATGATGACCTCTGCAGAGACCGCTATGGAAATCGAACATAACTTTCTGGGCTTGTTGCGGGTCCAGACACCTTAATAATACCCCTAGAGGGTCTTTCCAGTACAAGGCTTGGTCAATGAGGCAATATCTGACCGCTTTGAGTTTTAAAGCTCTGGCTTTACTTTTTCCCAATCCATCAGGAGGCTTTAATTCTTGCAGAAAATACAAGATATCCTTGTACCAGGGGCATGCTGCTAGTGGTAAAGCACTTTGGGAACTTTTGTTGGATGACTCAGCTTGCTCGTTGATGAAATTGATTCCCAAGGCTCTGCAATTTGACTCGGCCAGCAACTTGGCTAAACCTTGCCCCTTTATCAGCTTGGTGGGCTTAATCTCCAGATCAAACTCTAGGATCTTGGAAATCCATTTACCTCTCCTCCTGTCTATGTCAGGCTGTATAAGGATGTCCTTCACAGAAGCCGAAGGGACATATGTAGTGATCTTTGAATGTAAGACATAGACTCTGAAAGCTTTGAGGGCTTTCACCAGGGCATAGGCCTGCTTCTCCATGATCTTGTACCGGAGCTCTGCATCTCTCAATGCTTTGTTGTAGAAGGCAATAGGCTGCTCTTGCCCTTGATCATTTTTTGGCAATAAGACTGATGCTACTGTATCATAAGAAGCAAAAGAAAAAATCAGAAAATCTTTAGAATAATCAGGACTGATTAGCACAGGTGCCTCAGTCAATGCCTTGTTTATTTGGACAAAAGATTCCCTAGGTTCAGCAGTCCATTTTACTTTGTTCCCCTTCCTGAGCATGGTTGTGATGTGTTTCACCAACTCAGTAAAATTTGAGACAAATCTCCTCAAAAAATTTATCTTCCCCAAAAAGGCCTGAACTTCCTTCTTAGATCTGGGAAGTGACAGGGTCTGAAGTGCTTCTACCCTGCTAGGGTCAATCCTTACTCCCTCTGCTGACACTATATGGCCTAGTAGCTTCCCTTCATTCATAGCAAACAGAGATTTCTTGGGATTCAGGGAAAGGCCGAACCTGCGACACTTCGAAAAAACTATCCTCAGATGGAAACGGTGTTCTTTATCAGACTTGGAGAAATTTTTTATGTCATCGAGATAGATCACTACAAACTTATCTTTCTCCCCAATGAAGGCTATGTCCATGGCTCGCTGAAATGTTGCTCCTGCATTCATCAATCCGAAAGTCATTTTGGCATACATGAATGTGCCCCAAGGAGTGGTGAAAGCCGTTTTTTTCCCTGTCCTCAGGCATGACTGATATCTGATTGTAACCAGAGAAACCATCAATCATGGATATTCTAGATGCACTGGTGACCTTCTGCAATATGTGTTCCATGTTGGGCAGGGGATAATTGTCTTTCCTTGAACTTCTGTCCAGGTTCCTGAAATCGACACAGAGTCTGATTTCCCCATTCTTCTTTCTCACCGAGACCAAATTGGCTACCCACTCAGAATATCTCAAGGGGACAATGATTTGGGCATCTAGCAGCTTCTTCACCTCTTTCTCCATGACAGGTAGCAACATGGGATTTATCTATCTCAACGTCTGCTTGAATGGCTTAGCTTCTTCTTTCAGTGGGATCTTGTGCTCAATGACAGATGTGTCATACGTCTTGAGGTCTTCATATGTCCATGAAAACACATCAGCAACTCGGTATATTCAGCCCTCTGCTCCTTGGTCAAACTCCTTGACAGTTTGACAAGCTTAGGATCCTCTGGTGTGCCTATGTTGCACTCAGTTGTGTCAGCATCATCACCTGAAACTCTACCCTTCACTGCCACATCATTCCCATCGAACAATCTTTCTAACGGGATGAATCCTTTAGGAATGTAATTGCTCGGTAGTTGAATAATCTGATGGTTAGCAATTTTATTTAGAAACTCTCCAGGGTGATGATCACTTTCCATGTCAGGATCCTCATCTATGTGCAACGTAGAAAAGTCATCAACAGCTTGGAGAAATTTCTCGATTTCCATATCATCTTCAAACACCTTCCAATGCTTGACGTTGTCCAGTACAGAAGGTCTGTATTTTATTTCAACATCAGATCTGACCACAGGCGGTGAAGGAACTTCGAGCAAACTAGCTGTGACAGCTAAAAAGTCCGTTGAAGCATTTTCTTCTCTTGGAATGAAAGAGATGTTAAACGCCTAGAAGAAACTATCAACTAGGTCCCATACCTTGTTCCTGTAATTCTTGAGTTGGGGATGCTTGGCTTGATAAACATTTTTGACCTGCTGGATGATCAATTCCGCATCTCCAAACACAGCCATCTCCTTTATTCCCATTTCTTTTGCATCCCTCATACCCAGAACAAGGGCTTCATATTCTGCCACATTGTTGGTGACTTCGAATTCCAGCTTATATGACAAAGATATGGTCTCTTGACAGGGGGATATGAACACCACTACGGCACCTACACCTATACTGGAGGAAGCTCCATCAAAGAACATCTTCCAAACAGAGGTGGTTGGAGGAGGCATCTCCTGATTAAGAATGGGCTGTTTTTTGATCTGTAAAGGTGCCTCCGGAGTCTCAGTGATCTGTAAAAAACTAGACCCTAAGTCAGTGTCAAGTGCAAAGATGGGGTGATTAGTGGGGTTTGCTTCATCACTGACAATATAGGCTAGATGGGCTTCTCTGTACAACCTCATGTGTTCCCCTCCAAAAACTGGAATGGTGGCGTATGTGAGATCCATCTGTAATGTACCTCCAAGTCTCTTAATCCAAGACCTTGACAACAGCATGCCAAACTTGGGGGCATCAGCTACCACAATATCCATGACCATACTCTTCATAGGCAGCTGAAACAAAGAAACTACCAGGTCCTTGATGACTCCCAAACATTACACCCTCCTAGAGTCAAAAGAATAGAGGTCATGATAGGTTCGGGTGACTTCTAGCCCTAGCTCTTCCATGACAATTTTGGGCATGAGGTTGTGAGAAGCCCCTGAATCCATTAGGCAGTTGTGCAGCACCTTGTCATGTATGTTCAGGGAGGTGTAGAAGGG
Source organism: Picea sitchensis (assembly GCA_010110895.2). NCBI lineage: Eukaryota > Viridiplantae > Streptophyta > Pinopsida > Pinales > Pinaceae > Picea > Picea sitchensis. The sequence goes on along the minus strand of SNQJ01S0121904.1, from coordinate 7,176 downwards.
AGGGGATGAATCGTCTTTGTATTCTACCATAGGACCTAGGATCACTGCAGGTCTTTCATCTTGGAGGTTTATGGAGTCTGTGGGAGGGTATGAGGCTTCAGATTTCAACAGCTCAGAGAAGCATTTTTTAAATTCCCCATGTTTAATTAACTCAGTGAGTGGCATGGGAACTCTAATTTTTTGAATCTCATGTTCGAAATTGAAAGAAGATATAGGCTTTGGGATTTCTCTAATTTCGGGAACATGATTATGGACAATGGGAGAAAGAGGTTGAGCCTTCTTACCTTTGTGACTGTCGGCTACATCATTGGAAGGCTTCTCTATTCTAGTGGACTGCTCAGGAATATCAGGTGCTGCTGTCCCTTTGTCGGACCTCAGGTTATACCTGCCTCGAGCGCCACTAGCCTTATCTCCTTTGCTCAGTTCATTTAGCTAACTATTCATGAGAGACTCCTCGTATGCTGATTGAGACAGGTGAGGGAAAGGAGGAGTGTCTACTAAGCAGTGGATTTCTGGATCAAGCTCAACTGTTTCTCTTTCTTCCTTATCGGCCACCAAATTGTTCTGAAAAGGGGCTTGAATTCTCTGGTCTTCTCTGTCTCTTCCCCTTTCTCTGTGCATAGTCGGGGGAGAAACATTATTTGGCCTCCTGAAACCTCCTTTATTTTCGGTGTTCTGAGGGCCCTTATACATTTGCTTCCTTTCCACCTTCAATCTCTCCAACTCTTGAGACAAAAACTTCATCATCTTGGTTAGTTCATTTACTTGAGGGTGGGGAAACGACGAGCCAGAAGTTGAGGCTTCGGATCTTCCCTTTCTTTTGTCTGCGTCTGCTTTGTTCCTGAGTCTGTCAGCTGCTAATATGTTGGATTCCACTTCTACAACCGCGTCTTGCATTTGAGCTAAGGAAGTGGCTCTTCTTTCCCTCAATAATAGGGAGAAATCAGGGTCAAATGCACCAGCATATGAAATTTGGGCAGAGGCTTCTGAGGGCTTTATCTCTGCAGGGATCTTATTGTACATCTTATTAAATATTTTGGAGAAGTCAGATACATACTCTCCTTCCATTTTTCTCAGAGACCCAAACTCTGTCATGTAATACATGAAATCTTTCCTATCTCCCCACTGCCTCAGGAAAACGTTATCCAAGGCTTCAATGCCAGCAATAGATCCAGGGGCCAGTCCCCTGAACCATTTACTCACATCGCCATCCAGGCTCTGGGCGAAAAATCTCATCCAGACATCTTCATTTTCAATGTTTAAGTTGTCTGCATAACTTTAGAAAGCGGCCAGGTGCTCTTCTGCAGTTATGTCTCCTTCCCCAGTGAACTTGGGCATGTATTTCAAGTAGTCTCCAACATGGAGAGGATTCATAGGATGGGGTAGGATTAAATGAGAATATCTAGCAGCAACTATGGCGTCCATTCTATTCAGAGGGGGATTAGCACCAACCATAGGAATATTAGGTAGAGGAGAACTTGGAGGAGAAGGAGTGTGGACGGGAGATGTCGGAAAAGAGGTTCTTGAAGGAGACAACGGAGAAAACAGAGAGAGAGATAAGGGACCTGAATGTGCAGATGCTTCTCTCTGTGCAGTAGTAGCAATAAAAGGAGGGGTGGTGAAACCTTCTAAGGCATGAGGTTTGTGTTGAGGCACAACTTCCAAGGAGGGGGGAGTGACAAGGATCTCTCTTTCTGATACCAGACCAGGCGGAGAAAACTCAGCAGGAACACTCCCGAAATTCAGAAAATGGGAAACCTCAGAGGAAGGACGACTAGGAAGCTGAGAATAAGAAAATGGAGTTCTCACGGAAGGAGGTGGAGAAATACCTGATTTAGTGGCGAAGATTTCTCCTTGAGGGGGCTTCCCTTTTCTGATAATCACCTCCAGATTTTCTTCAGTCGTAGCCAAAGGTAGCTGTGGATGTGACCGCGTGTGTCTACCGTTGGAAGCCACAACTAACCCAACGGGTTCTCCCCAGTGGAGTCGTCACAATGGAGTTTCCAGGTGCACAGTAGCAATCTTGATAATTCTGATATCTGATGCACCTTCAGAATTAGTTGATCGTTGTCGTTCAATCCCGGGGAAAATATTCAACTTCGTTCCCCGGCAACGACGCTAGAAATGTTAGTGTCCGAAGTCACTCCTGGATTGCTTGTAGGAGCAGATCCCAACACCCATCAGTTTAATGTCACGATTTGTTTATAGAGGGGTTATCAAATGGAAGTAAACTTGGAACAATATCGTCTCAACTCTGAAACTAGGCCAGGCATGCATGGGCGAGTGAGGTCTTAGAGAAACTTCAAACAGTGAGTTGCAATAAGGGTGAGTAGGGGGAAGACTTATTGAGAAAAGTGCAGAGGAATGTCATAAACAACAGGTTTTCTAACAGACTGTGAGAGAAAGCATCAAGAGGCAAGATCTTCTTACACCCAAATGCAGGAAACCAGAGGAAATAGTAATGCGACAACAAATCATTTATCGTAACATAACTGTGCTAATCCACGCGAAGCATTCGTTAGTGAACCCTCTGATATAAGATGAAAACACAGATGGAAAAAGGAGAATTGTTTGTCATAAAACAAGAAATCTCAAACATAGATGCACCACCCAGAGAACTAGAATGGTTGCCGAAACTTTACAGTCGGGAGCTTCGCTCTACCATCGATAGATACAAAAATGGCGAAAACGCCTGCATATACTTGAAACAACAAAAACAACAAAATCGAGATGGTGCATTAAACACATTGCGTCTGCATGGCCTCTGAAAATCTGCAGCTGCAATCTTTGAATGATCGTGCAACTTCGGCGGACGCAATCGGACTTTCTGACAGATTCGAGGACGAGTCGACGTGCTTTAATTCGGTGCCGGACTTTCCCATTATGGCGGAGGCGATGTCTAACCACCACCAACTACCTCAATAACTGCTTCATGGGGATTGAGGACGACCCGGCCAACTCAGCACTTTCGGGACGTGGAGGGCCTCCCGCGCTGNAAACCGCGGGGGGTGAAATAAGAAACGATGACGTGTGAGAGAGGCGGCAGGGGATGACATGTGGCAGAAGACAATAAGCGGAGGGAGCTGGACACATGGCGGGTGGTGAGTGGACGATGAGATGGGGGGAAGGGGCCACACGGACCAGGAAAGGGGAAGCGAGCAGTTGTCAGAGGATGAGGAAGGGCTAGAGGGGGTGAGCCTCATCGCACGATCAGGAGGAGGATAGGTGGCAAGAGGGAGGATGGTCCACAAGCTGACATGACGGGAAGGGGGCCCACATTGGTTAAGTGCATAAGGACAGAGGATGCCCAGGCTGCATGTGCGCCGTTGATCTGGGCGCTTCGATCTCGGTCGTCGGGAAGCTGCGTGCCTGATTCCGGACCCCC
>SNQJ01S0121902.1:14934-26962 GCA_010110895.2 Picea sitchensis | reverse complement strand
ATATGTATTGCAAAAATCAAATTTATATTTTAGTCCATGGTGGTGCTATATAATATATATGATTTGTTCTATGAACACTAAATCAATATGACAACTGCCATTAGTTAGCTCTTTCCATACTCCTAATAACCTCAAATAAATCATGAGCATACTTTGTACCAGGGTGATCAATTTCATTATTTCTCCTCTATACACAATTATAACTCTATTACATTCAAGGATATGTGGACGACTTCATTTTAAATTGATACTTCATTAGATCTGAAGAATCCACTTCAATAGGCATTGAAGGACATTACAAACTTTTGGTGTTAGGTGTTACATGCATAGAAAAAACCATAGCATCACATTATCAAACCCTAAGATTTGGACATTGGTTATCAGGGGGTTGGAATCCTCTTCATTTTATATATTTCCATAAACTTATCCTTTTCAAAGGTTTATTCCTTCAATGGTATAGTACAGTTCTTTAAAGTTAGTTATTAGATTCTTTATTCATGAATTTAAAGAAACATCAAAATTATCCCACATGAGAAAACAAGGGATTTTTGATGTAATTAAGTGATATGTGGATCAGTTCATTTGAAAATGATACTTCATTAGGTCTAAAGACTCAAATTCAATGGGAATTGAAGGACATTGAAACTCTCGATGCTAGGTTTTACATGTGTTCTACAAAAATATCTGTGATAACCTATTTATCTATGTCTTCTACAACAAGAGCCAAAATAATCTTGATCATCTTCAACATCATGTTATTATGTAGGGTTTACATGCATAGCACAATCGATAGCAATTTTTTCATTGAAGGGTCAAATTGAAAAAATTTCCTCAAGAATGTGTGGATAGAATTCTCATGTCATCGTTTCCCAAACACACTTGTAGGAGATTATAGTAGTCAATTCTTATGTTCAATTTGATTTTTATGCCCCCGACAAATGTTCACCATGTGTCCGTGAATGGATTCAAGAAGCAAGTAGTGACTCGCTAGAGAAATATAATTGGGAATTATATCAACAAAATATCAATTATGTTGGACTCATGGCATCAAATTATATCTAGGGGCAACCCTCTCCCATAATTCTATGGCCTGAATCCTATTTTATTCAATGATTTTCATAACTAGGCTTTTGCTTAATAAGAGACAATGCAATTTTTGAGTTAAAGTGTCAAAATTTGAAATATATACCCCAAGATAATGTGGATATTGTAATCATGTCATCCTTTCCCAAACACACTTACAAGATCTTATGACACTCAATTTTGGTGCTTGGTTTGGCTTTTATGTCCAAGGCACAATTTTTCCATGTGTCCCTAAATGGATTTAGGAAGTGAATTGAAACTCACCATAAAATAATGACAGATAATTAGATAAACAAACCCTTGATTCCATTATAATTGTGACATATAAATATGGCTAGATACAACTCTCTCCCATGTGTCCATAGCCCAAAGCTTGTTTTATTAAATGATTTCTAGAACTAAGGTTTTTCTCAATAAGAGACAATGTAATGTTTCCATTAAAGGGTAAAAAATGGAAAAAAAAAACATGGGAGTGTGTGGGAATCATGCTTATGTTTACCTTTTGCAAAAACTCTTCTAGGATCTTATGGAACTCAATTCTACTACTCGATTAGGTTTTTATGCACCTGTCACAAATTCTCCAGCTGTTTGTGAATGGCTTTGGAGAGTGAGTTGAAACTCATCATAAAACAATAACTAAGAGTTATGTTGATGAACCATTTTTCCATTGGACTCGTGATATTATATTATACCTAAATGTGCCTCGTTCCTATGATTCCATGGCTTCTAACTTGCTTTATTCGATAATTTCTAGAACTATGGTTTTGGTCAATAAGATACATTGTAATTTTTTCACTAAAGGATTAAAATTGAAAAAATCTTATGTGGGAGCATAGGTACAACATTATCATGTCTACCTTTCCTAAAAATTCATTGTAGGATCTTATAGGACTCAATTCTAGTGCTTATTTTGGTTTTAATTCCCCCAACACAAATTCATTGTGTGTCCTTAAATGGCATCAGGAAGTGAATTGCCACTCATCATAAAAAAATAACTAGGAATCAAATTTAAGAACCATAAATTCCATTAGACTCATGACATTGGATTACAGCTAAGTGTGTTCCTCTCCCATGATTCCATGGCCCAAATCTTTTCTTATTCAAAAAATTTCATAACCATGGTTTTGTTCAATATGTTATGTACCTCAGATTTAAATTTTTTTATCATACACAAGATATCCAATTACAAGATAGAAATTATCCACACTTTATTAATATCAAAACCCTTAAGGTAGAGGAACACCTTGAAATTAACCATTTTGACTTTCCTCTTTGAAGGGGGAATCTCATAATGTGTTAAGATCCAAATACAATACTATTCCAGATCTCTCATTAGGAGGAATCCATCCTTATTTATAACTAATTAAGAGACCACAATCATAACAACCTCCTAAATAGCATGAGGCCCCATTACATTTATTCAATGAGGCCCCATTACATTTATTTAATACCAACTACCATAGTATGCCTTATTTAATTATAACAAACATAATATACCTAGTCCACCTTACATTGAATGGTCTCCAATGTTATTACTCTACTATGGGATCTTCAGTCCCCCATTACACCCATAGGGAGGATCCAAACATTCCACTCCCTTTAGAAATGCATTTCCCATAATTCTTATTATGAGGAGGTATAACCATAAACTAGGTGCTATGCGGAAAAATCCCCCTAATCAAGGTCTAGTGACTAGGCAGAGAAATGACACCTTAAAATATAGAATTGCTCATATTCCACCCAAATCCAAAAAGACCTAATGACAATTAAGGAAAGGAAGAGTAAATTAATATATGCACCTTAACTCCTTCCGTTTGTAGTAGATCCTTTCCTCTTGTTTTTCTCTCCTGGATTGCAGGCCTCCTCCCAATGCTGGCCTGAAACAACTTCAGAGGAAAATATATAAAATCATATGCATAATAATCAAGATCATCTAGAGGCCTAAATATTCATGAAAGTAGTTTAGAAACATAAACATGAAGAAACGTAGATTTTGGATAAGAATATTCTCTTTTATTGATAACAAGATGATAAGTTACAACTGAGATCTTGTCGACACCACTCCACAAACCTCGCTTGTGTTCCTCTAATTCAACTCCAAGTGCACCAATCTGAAAGTGAGATCCTCACAACCAACATGCCAATATAAGGAAATGGATGGATTTCATAAGGTGGATGAGTGGTTGGGAATTTTGAGGATGAAAAATCAAAGAAAGATGTAAAGGCTTGGAATGACAAAGGGAGAAATTTTGGCAGAGTTCACTTGCCTCTTCTTTCATATATCCAAATGACCCCCCTAGAGCCCCTTTTATATGAAGAAATTATGGTTATTCAGTTGTTAGAAGGGCTACAGGAGGTAAAATGGTTGTGCAACCCTAATTAGCCCATAAACTCCGTTGGGAAGCATGGAATTATTTTTATTTTTTGCAGCTTTTGAGAGTATACGCGAGATTTTAGGTATTCAGGTCATTTATGTACGCATGTCGCATATGTATCAAGGCACGTACATCATAAAAAAATATGTTTTTTAAGAGGAACCTCAACAAAAGTGGTTGGAAAATGTGTGAATGAGTAGGCCAATGTCAAAAATGCATAGTAATGGCATTTTGGACTATAACACTAGGGTCCCATGGATGAGCGTTGAATGCAATGATTAAGTAATACAGAGAACTAGATAACCATGTATAAATGATAGTCATTGAGATGAAACCATCCAAAAAGATATACCATAAAATTGGGTTGCATGTATGAGTGATAGCTACCATGTTTATGTACCTAGTATCACATCTACAAGTAATAATATTGAAGAAATCCAAAGAGTTCATTGATAAACCTGAGTCTCGATTCCAAGAGATAGTGTTGAATTACCACTGGATATATCTAAGATCAATACCTTCCTAGTAATGGTTTTCCACATTACAAAAATTATCATAAGGATCCAAATATATATATCCATCCATATCAAAAAAATCATCCGCATAACACACTACTACTCGAGAATAGGCAAGCTAAAGGCTAGTTGTCATAACAAGCTCCTAACTTCCATCCATGTTGTTCTCTACATAAGGTGGAGTGGAGTCATTAAATAGAAGGTGAAAGTAGTTTTCATCCCAAAAATGATAACTATCCATGTACCAATCATCTTAATCATACTCTAAATCATACCAGACATATCATTCTTGGTTATACTCTTGATTGATGCATGGGTATGTGGTCTCAAAAATACAGGTCTCTTTAGATTTAGTGATTATCTCTTTCACCTTTTGGCATACCATAGATAGATCTTGGAGAATTTTTACTAATTTTGATTCCTCCTATGGTATGTTCCACCTGTTGGACAGTTGGTTGTCATTTTATAGGTCTACCATTGTTATTCACACTTGTTATGGTACATATCATGGTACAGGTTGATGTGCATGGTTTATCACATGGTATGGTATAGGTGTTGACGTACATGGTTAATACATGGTACAGGTTGGTACATGGTATGGTACATGAACATATCTTGTGATGGTATGACTTCGATACATGCTTGGTAGAGGCATGTGTTGGTGATGGTGGACATCTGGTTGAGAGGTGCCCTTGGTATATGATCCATGTGAGAGGATCCAATGATAGGTTGGTCATGGAACCCGCAATTGATTGAGGAATAAAGGTATGAAGGTCAATATACTTGCAGGTAATAATATCATATATGGATAATACACATCATGCCATTTCCAGTGATATATGGTATGCCATGTAGTTCCTCATGGTTGAGGAGATATGGCTATGTGACATTGGAGGAACCTCAAGAGTATTCTAGAAGCCTCTAGAAGTTCATCAAGAAGCTTGACCAATCAAAGTGGTTGCAACAAGAGATTGTTGAAATATTAATTAATTATCAAAAAATATTAATTAATTATTACAGGGATAATTAATTATCGAGATTGGTTGTCATTGATGTCAACCCTTGAGAAAAGTTGCATGTCGAAGTAAAGTGGCAGTAAACAAAAGATAATTAATTATTGTAGGGATAATTAATTATTGGAGGGATAATTAATTATTGCATGTCAAAGTAAAGTGAGTAAACAGAAGATAATTAATTATTGTAGGGATAATTAATTATTGGAGGGATAATTAATTTTTGGAGGGATAATTAATTATTGTAGGGATAATTAAAGTGTAAATAGAAGATAACATGATGCATGTGAGTTGCATGTGAGTTGCATGGCAGTTGCATGTCATTAAGAAATTTATCTTTGTAACATAGAGAAGGTTCCATTGCAAATAAATTTTGTGTATTCACTTTTGAGAATACAAGTTGGAGACAGAGAAGTCTAGGTGAAGTAAAGAAGAATGAAAAAACAAGGGAGGATGAAGTTTTCTAAGGTATGTTATTTACAAGTCATCTTACTATTTTTGTTATAATGTTTTTTTATAGAATTATTCATATAGTGAAAATCATAGGGTGTTGAGAAGACATATCAAGGTACATGTGGTAGAAATTTCATCTTCTGGGTCATTGTACTTTTGGAGATACACTCTGTGGAAGATAGAGATTTTGACTAGTCCTGAAACTAGTTTTAAACATATGTTACAGGTAAAAAAATCATAACTTATTCATAGAGAATCAAAATGATGTGATACCAATTGAAATGGAAATATAACAAGCCTTATTTGTTTTTGTAATATTTTGAGAATAATATTTCAAATATTGAGCATGTGGCATTCTGTATAAGTTTTCTCTCTAGAATAGGCCAGAATTCAACAAGGTCTTCCATTTTCTCTATAAATCCTTTTAAAGAATGATTCGAGTGAAACTTGGAGGAATTTCATAAGACATACTGAAGAAGGTTGTGTACATGTTTCAAACCTTTATTCATTATAGGTACATAGTTATTCTTGTTTAAAGTTAGGGTTTGTGACTAATCCAAAACTAGTCCCGTGAGACTGATGTAAAGGTTGATGAAGATGTTATTCTCCTATTGTTGAAGTTGAGGAAGGTATGAAGTTATTTGATCACATACACTAGATCAACTACAATATCAATTTTTTGTGTGATAGGTTGATAGTGATAGGTTGTGGTGATAGGTTGACAGTGACAATGATGGTATATTAGTCCAGTGACAGGGACAGTGACAAGTTGATGTGGTAGTAAAATATTTTTCTACATTTATATTTCAGGGTGGCTGGATGGGTCAAGAAAAGGGTGTTGTATCCTCCTTTTGGTTGGAACCAGAAAATTAGGGAGTTGGAGCTTCCTTCAGGTTGCAACCTGTAAATAGGGGGTTGGAGCCTTGTTCCAGTTGGAGCTGGAAAATTGGGAAGTTGGTGCTTCCTATGAATGTATTTATTCTGACATTTAATAAAATCATTCTGTGTTTTTCTCTCACATTGGGTTTCCACATAAATCTTTGTGTATTGTGTAAATGTGATTATTTTATTATGCATTGTTGATATACTAAACATAGATGATAAAATATTGAATGGTAACTGATCAAGTTAATGTTTATATGCTCTAATTATTGAAGATTTTATATTGTGGTTAAAAGTGATAAAAGTGCTCATATTGATTCACCCCTCCCTCCCCCTCTTAGTATTCCAACACCACCACATTGTTATTCTTCACATTCGTTAGGTTTTGAGAGTGGAAATTTGCAAGGGTTGTTGTGCACTTGATATTGATTGTAAGCATGATATATAATATGTCAAATCAAAACCCCATAAATTATATTCCCAATGGTGTTGGTTTGGAGGCAATATGATAACCTTACCAAAATATATATGCTCTACAATCCACATGGTCATCATGGAAAAACCTTAAAATAGTTGATTTTAAATCAACAATATCTTCACTTCTCTAACTTCGATTCAAACGATTGTTTTTCAATGGTTTTTTTTAGAGGAACTCATAACTACAACTATTTTTTTCAAATTATACACAAAAATCTAAAGAAAATGATCTAAGTTTCATGGCCCTATTTTTTCCTTTGAAAACCTAAAAAATAGGGAATTTTCTTTTTCTTTTGGCCCGGGAAAGAGCTTTGATAAAACTTGTATTAAACCTTGATATATATAATGGATAATATATCCCTTAAATTTAGAAATAAACCTCTAAACTTATTAAAAAAACCTTTAGACTTTAGAAATATCAAATTCTTTCACACCATAAAGAACACAATAATATAGAGAATAACCCTTAAGGTAGGGTAACAACATCGAATACTCCTTAAGGAAGGAATCACTCCACAATCCATTCTTTCTACAAGAATCAACATCCAACATAGAAATTTTGCACACTTTATTAATACCAAAACCCTAAAGGTAGGGAAACACCTTACAATTGATCCTTTTATGGAAGGAACACTACAAGTGGTGTCAGAGATCTTTCCTAAGCCAACACACCTCTGATATTTTGTAGCGAGTTTTTTCAAGCTAGAGATGTGTTCTAGCATATTTAAATAGCATAGTAATCTATCATTCAATAAGTAAACATGTGGTTGGGGAAGAATGCACACAAGAAATAAAAGCAGAATCACATTGTTGGAATCCCTTGTAACCTAGTTGGTACTCATTTGAGTAGTGTCACATTGGAAAACACTTGTATATGGAATATCACTTCCACATACGTTTGGGTATATTGAAATTACCCTAGGTATACCTTAAACCAAATCTATAGAAATATATTGATCTTCTTGTTGTTATAGTACACCAAGAATATCACTCAGGGAGATCACTCTATAGTATCTAGGTTGTCAAGCCATTAGACTAAGAGAATGGTTGAGCCTCCTTAGTTAGTACCTTGATATATTGGGCCAATCACTACTATTATACCCCACAAGTACATCAGATAGATATACCACCTAACACTCCTTTATCTTTAGGACCTTGCAAACCCTAGCTTTTGTAAATGTCCAACAAAACTCCTACATCTTTGCATCTAGAAAACAATTGGAGAATTTGTCGCCGCAATAATAATAAACTAGGAGTAATACTCCCACAATAGTATTACTAAAAAAGAGAGAGTCTAGGTATACAAACACTGGTGTAGGACACCTATCTCAAAACATTCCTAACATCTTGTTGATGCTTGGATCTCCCTCTCAAGTAACCCTTTTTGTTTGGACCCAATAGTAAAATGATTTGGGGGATATCTCAATAGAATCCCTTCAATACATTTATCACTATGAGATAAGTCGAAATAACACTTCCATAAAATATTTGGTGGTATCATAGTTTAGACTCACAACATGGCCAACTTGAAGAATGAACAATAGGCCCAACCCACTTAGTGCCAAGATATGGATAGCAAGGTAATTGGAATTGAGGCTACACTCAATGTTATGATTGAAACATTGAAATCGCACAATGACTTCTTGAAAACTTTAGGTGACCACTTGAATATTAAGGTAAAAGATCCAAACATTGATCCAACCAAGGAGTAATTTCCAACTTATGAAGTGTGGGTTTCACACATGTTTTAGGATAAACCCCACCCACACTTTTAGGGTCAAACTTCATGGCATATTTTTCCAAATTTAGACATGAACAAATTTGATGGGTCTAATCCCTTAGGGTGGGTTACCCAATTGGAAAACTATTTATCTCTCCATGGCATCACTAATGACCTACAAAAACTAAAAGTGTGGGAAATATTTGGATGTCAAATGTCCGTAGTGGTGGTAATGGTATAAGAAGGCTTATAAAGTCTACATTTCTTGGACCTATTTTGTGCAAGTACTTTATGCTCATTTTAAATGTGACATCAATTGGGGAACCTAAAAAAATTACACTAAACCAACATATTTATGGGCTATATTACCACCTTTTAGCAATTGGAAATCCACACAAAGGGCCAATCTTATTCATTTCTTAAAGAATGTTCGAATAATGGTAAATCAAAGAAGCAATTCAAGCACATGCCATGATTCAGAACCCACACACATGGTTGGAATATTTTGATATAGATAAATAATCTAAGATAGTGAGCAATGCACAAACCAAGAGATATTTATTCACCACTCACCTTAGACCCCCTGTGACGAATACCCCTAGGTCATCCAACTCACAACCAGTCTACATACACAAGTTATCTCTCGAAAAGATGAAAAAATTTCAATGCCTCCATCTTTGCTATAATCGTGGAGAAATATTTCAAAGGGAACAAATGTAAAGAACATAAATTATTTCAAATGGATGTATCTCTAAATTAATGCTCAAAGAAAATTTATATTGAATATAATCTTGAACCAACTTTGGAAGACACCACAGATCCCCCATGGAAGATGAAGATGAACCCCCCTTGCAATCTATTTATGAGGAAAAACAAATTTATCTCCATGCCCTATCAGTTCTCTCATCACCCCAAACTTTGAAATTGATTGGATACATCAAGGATTGTAAATTTATTGTGTTTATCGACAATGGTAACACCCACAATTTTATCCATGTGGAACAAGACACACATTGATATGTATGTCCCATATCTAATTTTCAAATTATGATCATCAATGGTGGTATGATGAAATGTGAGGGCCAAAGTGAAAAAGTGAAACTACAAAATGGTGTGTAGCATCTCAAAACTCACATGTTCTTTATTGAAATGGGTGATTGTGATATAGTTCTTGGGGAAGAATAGTTACATGCTTTGGGACTAGTCACCATGGATTTCAAATAATTATACATTATGTTCATGTAGGAAGGGAAGAAACATACCCTCAAGAGGCTTACATCTAGTTCCTAGAAAATTATCACCTCTCATTGCATGGATAAGTTCTTGAAGAAAGGCCACTCGAGTGTTATTGCACAATTTAATGCCATACAAGTAGTTCACAAAAAACAAAAGAGATTCACCATGATTTGTAGTTGGTTCTCTCTAAGCATCAATAAGTATTTGAAACACCAAAAGGTTCACCACTTGTTGTGACCTCAACAAATCCCCCTTTTAGTTTATGTTCTTATGAGCCAAAATAAATAGGCTCCCCACAAATCCTAAATCTGATAGCTTAACCTATATGTAATTTTACCCTACCTAGCCTTCTATGAATTGCAGAGATATAAGTGTAAGGAGTTCAAAAATACTAATTCTTCATAAGCCTTTTAGGGACTACATACTACTGAGTCTAGTACATGTATCCTTCCCTTGATTCTGGAAAGAGATCCTTGAGAGACCTTCTATTTAAAGCTTGTCTATGATTGAATAATGTTCTGGTACTCAAAATATAGCATTGATCAACTACCAAATGACTCATTAGAGATATCAAACTGAGTAAGTGGCATATTATTTTATAATGACACACCTCCTTTCAAATCCAACTCAACAAATTAGAATCTTTTAATCAATCCCGAGATCTATCAATAACAAGAACGGAAATGGGGGAAAATAGATATCAACCAATTAATGTGGGGAAACCCCAAAGATAGCCTCTCAAATATTTAATCTAGAAAAAATGGCAATCTTCTTACTGTCAAGATGTTAGAACTTGGTGATACAAATTTTGGAATTTATATTCCTTCAAGCTAAAGAATGATTATCTCCTCCCGATAGACTCATCTTGTACCACTCATACATCATTTTGTTAAGTAGATCCCAGAGTTGAATGATTATAGAATGACTTTCCCTCAAATTGGTTTCCATCATCTAATCATAAGAAAAGGTAGATGTTGGGTTGGCCCTTATAATCACAGTAATTCACTACTTCATGTATGATCTTTCAACTAGTCTAAAGAAGGGGGCATGATTTTTTTTTAACTAAGATTTTACATGTGGAATCTACTAGAGAAGAGATACACCTCACTAACCTATATTTTATTCCTATGTGGGATAGACTCGTTACTCTCCTTTACAAGGTAAGGGATCACTATGATAATACCACATATTTTATTTCTCAAGTATTTGTTCTAATCTATATAATAATTGTTACACCATGTGAACGAACGGAAGTAGAAGGTTAGAGTGAAAACATGAATGTCTAATGAAATAAAATAGTGGAAAGGTTATGCTATTGATAGCATGTAGATATGGTTTCAACTTAAATGAAATAGAACTCAGTTGAATTAATTGATTAAGTTGTCTCTTATTAAGTGTAGGAATTTCAATACCAATTAAGTATTGCCCAGATTCTCCTGATCTAACAATTATTTGTCGCTTGTTAAATACATAATTACTTCTACTAATATTCTTGCGGAATTTAAACCGTGATCGACAATGCAATATCAAAAAAAGAATCAATCAAACATAACACAGATGTTTTATTGGGAAAGCATAAAGCTAAAAACCCCACTATCCTATATTATGTATATCATGGATCATGAAACAATCTCATACAAAACTCTAATCCAAGACCTCTCAGTACAAAACAATCATCTCACACTGTCATACAAAAATCAGCAAATACATGTTCCAATTCTTTGCCTCCAGATAGCCTGCCTCCTCTATGCAATCCCTGCAATGGATGAATAAATCAACTCTGCACTAGGCTGCACATGCTCATGGGCATATCCACTATGTGTGTAATTGCAAGAGTGCACTTCACTCAAATCACAACTGATAGCCAACCTGTCCCTTTCACCTCTTATCTCAACTAGGTCTCCATTGGATCTGACATGCATGTAGTTAACAATGGTAAGTCTTCAGTTGCATGTGAGATCACTGATTGTGAATCAATTAATAATTAATTCATTGAACTCTCACTAGTGCAAGTTTAGTTACAACTAGTACAACTGAGATTAACTCACTTAACTGAGTTAAACTACTTTACAAATCACATAACTACACTTATAACTCTGTTACAACTTCAAGTCACTTCCATGTCCCATCAATCAACCTTTAAACTAAAATTTCCTATAATTAATTGATTTTCCATTTCAGTTAATTATTTCAATTAATTATGAGATAATAGATTAATATTTATTGTCCAATTTATTTAAGGAAAAAATAAATTAGACACAAATTTCTTGTTGA